>CM057079.1:24171008-24347880 GCA_029379335.1 Thymus mandschuricus
AGAGTTTGTCGGGGCTGACGCGGTTGCCGTGATTCTCTATCTTGGTCGGATTCCGATGCACTCATTTTTACTCCGGCGAATTACACGAATGGAGAAAGATTGAGGGGTTTTTTCGTGTAGATACACAATGAAGGAATTGGTAAAGGGAGAGAGTCGTATTTTTCAATTTTTCAATTTTGATTTTGAGAGAGAGTCATAGATACACGATGGAAGGGTTTTTTTGAGTTAGATTTCAAATCTTTTAATTTAATACACGAATTGGGCGAGAGAGTGAGAGAGAGAGAGAGTTGATTATTTTCAAATATTTTTTTTTTAAAATTATATGTAGGGTCCATTTCATTAAGGGTAAAATAGTACATTCATTGAAAAGTGGTTATAAAACTTATGTTTTTAAAGTTGTGGTTATATAAGATATATATATATATATATATATATATATATATATATATATATATATATATATATATATATATATATATATATATATATATATATATATATATATATATATATTTAGTGGTTTTGGCTATTTATATAGATTAAGACAAAAATTAATACTGACTAACATTATGCATTTGTAACGTATTGTTAAATGATAGATTGGAAATTATTAATGCACCATTATTGATATACAATTTATACATTTAATTGGTATATATTTAACATTAAAAATATCATAAAATGGAAGTTACTAATTATAGATTGTTAAAATTACTAAAAGTAGCAGCTCGGTGCTGCTATTAGTATATAGATCTATAACCGACACACTCATTTATATTTATGTCTCTCTTTCTCATTAATTAAAAAAAAAATCAATAATTTATAACTTAACCTTTTCTCAAGTGGGCTCCGACCACTACATTAAAAATTTAACCATGATTAACCAATTTTTCATGAAGTCCATGTCACCAAAAGCACACCGCACTCTTGGTGGACGAAAGATATACTATATTGTTTGAAGAACTCTATTTCCTTTGATTCATTGTTTCGTTTTTCAGTATTTCTCTCGGATACGGTGATTACTGATTAATAAACCCATTTTTCTAAACATATACAAAATTATATTTTAAGTATGAAATTTATATTCATTATGAGTCTATTAGAATAATTAAAAAAAATGCATATTATTAAGAATAAGAAGAAGTACATAGTTTGAAAATGGTATAATATCTTCAATTATGCTTGTTAAGTATGTGTTGACCTGATAGGAAATGGCCCATCACCCTAGGCCCAATTACCCCACCTCGGCACAGGCCCAACCGGGACAGCTCGACCCAACAGTAGCTCGGCCCAGCCCAGTTCGAAGACAAGCCCAGGGAGTTGAGCCCTAAGCACCCAAACGTGGAGTGATGGAGAGAAAAGCGGAAACCACCCACGATCTCCACAACGCCACTCCCATAACCGGCGGGAACTTAGCTATAAATAGGAGAATTAATTGTATTGTACAGACTCATGCTATTTTGAATACAAACTCCCTCTCTCGTTTCTCCGTGGACGTAGATCTTACGATCGAACCACGTAACTCTTGTGTTCATTACATCTTCACGCACAAACCCCACACACACATTTTCGTTCTTCACCGAGCAGCGATTATTGGATTCATCACTGGCGCCGTCTGTGGGAACGAAAAATTTGTGATTCGACTCCTACTTTCGTTGCTCACACCTACCATCCATGGCTCCCGGAAGAAGATTGTTGCGAGGAACTCCCTCCCGGAGTTTAGGCAGTGTTCCACGACGCCGGCGGAGTCATCGGAGGCAGCATGAAGAACCAGATGCCGCGGCAACTCACGAAGAACAGCCGCACCTTGATGTTCCTGTCGACAACCAGGCTGGAACTGGAGATATCCCGGAGATCCCTCACCCCAGCGAACAGAACCCCGGAGAAGGCACTGCGGCACCACCACCACCGCCTTCCCCGCAAGCACAGCAAACCCAGCCACGCCGAGGTCCCATAAGCTCGTGCCTAGGACCTCGGACTCATCAACCAACGCCGGAAGGACATGTTGAAGATCTCACCTCGGACCGTGAACGTTAGTTGTTTGAGCCAGGAGTGGCCCGACGCCCATCCCCGGTCATCCGGCCGAACCCAGCTGCTCCACCGCCTCCTCCACCACCTGGAATTGAAGAGCAGTTAAGGAATTACCTTGCCACGGCAGTGGGAAGAGAGTTCCTTAACCAGTACGGAGAAGAGCAAAGAGCACCCCGTTTCGGCCCCGAGATCCGAACTGGACCATATGGGATGCCTAGAGGACAGGATTTGCGGCACCACCTCCAACAAATCCGAGGTCAGCCCCAGGGAGCTCCTCTGCCACCACCACCGCACTATGTGGCGGCACCTCCGCCACCTCATGGCGCTCCACCCCAGGGACATCTAGCTGGAGGCGCACAAATTTTCTATGCGTTCGGCATGATCGTCAGCCCCCTCTCCGAGGACATTCTCAACACACCCATGCCCTATGGGTACAAGGTGCCGAACATCAGACCCTACAACGGGATAGGAAATCCCAGCAACTTCCTAAGTCAATTTAAGTACAGCATGTTGAACCAGAACTTAGGAATTGTGCACATGTGCAAACTATTCCCCGAACTGCTGATTGACAACGCGAGGGAGTGGTTCGGCAGTTTACCAGCTGGGTCAATTAGGTCGTATGCCGACCTGATGAATGCCTTTTCACGGAGCTTCTCCCAGCGTGTCGAGGTGAGGCACACCCCGGCACACCTACTCACCGTGAAGCAGAACCGAGGTGAATCCCTCCAAGACTTCATGACCCGGTTCGACAGGGAGTGCCTACAAACTCGCTGTACCAATGATCTGCTCATCATATCGGTGTTTCAAAATGCCATCACTTCAGACCTCCTTTACAAGGAGATCCTAGCAAAAGAGCCGCAAACCACTACCGAGTTGTGGGTGATTGCGGATATCGACGAGGCAACCAAACGACGATGAGAAGTACACCGAGGAGAGACCTCGAAAAAGAAGGAAGACACATCCAGGAAAAATGTGATGGAATGCATTCAGCGCGGCCCGCTAGAGTCTCGCCTCGGTCCTCGGCGAAATTCGGCCCAATCTCAGCGGGGTCAGCCCGCACCTCAATCGGCTCAACGGCCTGCACCACAATTCACCCCAATGACGAAGCCGAGGACCGAAATCCTAGAACTCCATACTAACCTGTTTGAACGACCTCGGCCAATGAGAGAGGATGGTAAGCCGAGGTCGAAGAACAAATTCTGCCAGTTCCACGAGGACTACGGGCACGAGACCGAGAATTGCAGGAATCTGGCGTACGACATCGATAACTTAGTCCGTAGTGGCCCGTTGAAGAAGTAAGAGGATCGAGGAGCGGGAGTCAACCAGCTAGACACCTCCCAAAGTCAAAAAAAGAAAAGGCAATACCGAGGTGCCGGTTGCAACACGGAAGCCGAGAAGAAAGCCAAGTACGGTGACTAGGGGTGGGTCGGTACGGTATACCTTCGTATTTTTGTCATACCTTATACCTTACCTTAAGTGACGGTATGCTAATTTTACATACCTTTACCTTACCTTACTTGTCGGTATACCTTAAACCGGTATACCTTAATTTCGGTATGAAGCAAATTACATACCTTTACCATACCTTATTTTCGGTATACCATACCTTAAGCCGGTATGCCACGGTATACCTTAAATTAATTATAAATAAATAAATCAATATATGTATAATTCATATCTTAGAAACTTATAATACAATAAATAGCACCCAAATATTTAAACTCCAATATTCTTCAAAATAAAACATATTATCAAATTCAAATCCAAAACATCTAAATTCAAAACACAACGAGAGCATAAAAAACTTTCTAATCTCACTCTATAATTTAAGGTATATACATAATATAAGGTATATACCCTACTTGCGGTATATACTGCGATAGTGGTATATACCGTGATACCGGTATATACCTTATTTTCGGTATATACCTCGACAACGGTATGTAAGGGTATACCTCGGTATTCAAAAATTGATACCTTTACCTTACCTTTGTCTTCCGGTACGGTATGATACCTTACCGAAAATTTCGGTATACCTTAATTACGGTATTTTCGATAAATTTTCGGTACGGTATGGACGGTATACCGAATTTTCGGTATATTTCCCCAGCCCTAACGGTGACGATGCTGACGAGGATGGGGATTACTAGTATGACGGAGTCATTGCTACCGTCTCTGCACTTGCCAAGGGACAGACGAAGTCCTCTCTTAAGAATGGTGCACGGACTCTCCCGAGCAGAGAGCCAGTAAGTAAAAGGCTCAAAAAAGATGAAACAATAACGTTCTCTGCCGAGGACCCAGTGCCTCCTTCGACCCCCCACTCCGATGCCATCGTCATTGAAGTTGTCGTGGCCAACAAGCTCACCAGAAGGATCCACATTGACACTGGGGCATCTGTGAACATCATGTTCAAACATTGCTTTGACTAGATGGGGATCGATAAATCGAAAGTTATGCCGACGTCTCGGACCATACGTAGTTTCGCCCAAGAAGAGACACAACCAGTGGGGGCAGTGGAGCTCCCAGTGACTGTAGGAAAGGGGCCAAAGTCCACTACCGAGGTAGTGGAATTTATCGTGGTAGATGCCAAGTCCCCCTACAACATCATCCTAGGACGGACTTGGCTGAATTCGGTCAAAGCAATCTGCTCCACCTACCACCTCGCCCTGAAAATACCAACCACAGGGGGGGGGGGGGGGGGTAGCTTTGATCCGAGGTGATCAGAAGACAGCAAAGGAGTGCTTGCACGTGGCGCTCAAAGGGCAGGGGGCCCCACCCCAACTGCCCCAAGCATAGCAATCACAGAACTCCGAGGAGCCGAAAAAGACGTCGTCTGCCGAAGATAGCCCGGTGAAAGAAGTATTGTTGTACAAAGACGACCCCACTAAGGTCGTCAAAGTAGGCTTCACCGAGCACCCACATCTTCGTGAGCAGGTTATTCGGCTCCTGAAGGAGTATAGAGACGTCTTTGCATGGTCCCCACTGGACATGACAGGAGTGTCACCTCGGCTGATGACACATCGGCTCAACATTGACCCCGAGGTTAGGCCCATCAGACAAAAGCAACGCTCTTTCGCCGTAGAGCGAAATCAAGTTATAAAATCCGAGGTGACGCAATTATTGAACTCCGGTATCTTGTACGAAGTCACATATCCAACCTGGATAGCAAATCCAGTGATGGTCAAGAAGGCAGGGGGAGGATGGCGAATGTGTATTGATTACACCGATCTCAATATGCATTGCCCAAAGGATTGCTATCCCCTCTCTGACATCGATAATAAGGTGGATTCTCTAGTCGGACACAAGATATTCAGCTTCCTCGACTTGTACAAGGGATATCACCAGGTACTGATGAACACCGAAGACGCAGCCAAAATTGCGTTTATCACGGACTTCGGCATCTTTGCCTACCACAAGATGCCATTCGGACTAAAGAATGCAGGAGCTACCTACCAGAGGGTGGTAGATAAGATATTCAAGGAACATATTGGGAAGGGAGTCGAGGTCTGTGTGGATGACATAGTAGTCAAAAGCAAGGAAGAGAGCACCAGTCTTGCCGATCTCCGAACTGTGCTCTCCCTACTCCGCGAAGTCAACCTAAAACTTAACCCCCAAAAGTGCACCTTTGCTGTGACCTCGGGGAAGTTTCTAGGTTGTTGGATTTCCCGAGAAGGATTAAAGGCAAATCCATCGAAAGTCAGAGCTTTGTTGGAAATGAAAGTCCCGAAGACAATTAATGATGTACATAAGCTCACTGGATGCCTTGCCGCACTGAGCAGGTTTCTCTCCAAAGCTGCAGAGAAACAGCTACCCTTCTTCAAAATTTTGAAGAAGGCACCCGAATTCAGCTGGAGCTCGGAACACCATCTCGCACTCAACCAGTTGAAAGAGTATCTCAACAACCTGCCAACCTTGTCGGTGCCAAAGGAGGGGGAGGAATTATTCTTATATCTGGCCACCTCGGAGGAGTCCATCAGTGCGGTGCTCGTACGGGAAGAAGCAGGGCGTCAACTCCTTGTGTACTTCATAAGCAGATCCCTTAAGGGACCCGAGGTGCGATATCAGCCACTCGAGAAGCTTGCCTTGGCGTTAGTCAATGCCGCTTGGCGCTTGCGCCCGTACTTTCATGCACACCCCATCCAGGTCCGAACAGATTCTCCACTTCGGCAAGTACTGACAAAACCCGAAGCATCGGGTCGAATAGCGAAGTGGGCCATTGAATTGGGGGAGCATGACATTACCTATGCTCCTCGTCAGGCCATAAAGGGGCAAGCCCTAGCGGACTTTTTGGTTGAAACCTCCATAACCGATGTCCTGACCTCCACATCGGTGCCGATGACAACCCCAGCTCGCTCAACCGCAGTAGAACCTCCCGATTGTTGGCACATGTATGTTGACGGCACTTCCGGGAAGATGGGAAGCGGAGCCAGAGTACTCCTCATCAGTCCAGAAAAGAAGGAACTCACATATGCACTTCGTTTTCAGTTCACAACGACTAACAACAAGGTGGAGTATGAAGCACTACTGGCCGGACTCCGGATAGCCACAAATCTGAAGGTCACCACTATCAAGGTACACAGTGATTCACAAGTAGTCGTAAATCACATGTTGGGAAAGTACGAAGCAAAGGGGGACATGATGAAGAGATACTTAGCTAAGGCATAGGGTATGCAGGAAGCCTTCACATACTTCCAGCTCGAACGCATACCCCGAACTCAAAATTCCCGAGCTGACGTTCTCAGCAAATTGGCGGCGGTACCCGACTCTTCACCTGTTGAAGATGTCCAGCACAGAAGTATAGAAGAAGCCGAGGTAAACGATTTGGACGAAGAGCAACAACCCACATGGATGACGCCTCTACTCAACTACTCAGTAAGGGGGAAGTTACCCGAGGACAAAACAGAAGCGCGGAGGATATTGTCGAAGTCATTGCGATACACCATTGTGGACAACATCCTTTACAAGAAATCGTACCTCCAACCCCTGCTCAAATGCGTTGGTCCCACCTCGGCAGATTATGTCATGCGCGAGGTGCACGAGGGGTCTTGTGGAAGCCATATCGGACCTCGGGCCCTGGCCAAGAAGATCATGAGATGGGGTTATTTCTGGCCCACGATGCTTAAAGATTGCACCGAACTTGTGCAGAAGTGTGAGAAATGCCAGTTACATGCAAATGTAACAAGGCTGCCCCAATGTGAGTTAGCAACGATGCAGAGCCCTTGGCCATTTGCGCAGTGGGGAATAGACATCGTGGGTCCATTTGACAAGGCACCTGGTCAATTGCGGCATCTAATAGTCGCAATAGACTATTTTACGAAGTGGGTGGAGGCGGAACCCCTAGCCAAGATCACCGGTAAAAACGCTCGCAATTTCGTATGGAAGAGCGTGGTGTACCGTTTCGGAATACCTCATGTCTTGGTCTCCGATAACGGAACGCAGTTCACAGACAAGGTCTTTAGAGATTGGTGTGACGAGCTGCAGATCCAACAGCACTTCACTTCGGTGGCTCACCCTCAGGCAAATGGCCAAGCCGAAGTGACGAGTAGGACGCTCGTCAAGGGTCTTAAAACCCGATTAGAGAAAGCCAAAGGGATGTGGGTGGAGCACCTTCCCAATGTCTTGTGGTCTTATCGGACTACACCCCGCTCCACCAATGGATAAACCCCGTACAGCCTGGCTTACGGGACAGAGGCTGTTATCCCAGTTGAGATCGGAATGCCGAGTCCGCGCACGGCTCACTTCATCAACCAAGTGAACGACGAAAACCGATGTGCGGATCTCGATTTGTTAGAAGAGAAGCGTGATGCCGCTTACATCAAAGAAGCCCGGTATAAGCAGCTCATGGCCCGATACTACAATCGGCGAGTTCGAGGCCGACAATTCTATGTAGGCGACTTAGTCCTACGGAATAACGAGGTCAGCAAGGCTTGCAAGCTCGGCAAGCTAGAAGCCACATGGAAAGGCCCCTACCGAGTTGACGAGGTCCTCGGTAAAGGTGCTTATAGACTTTCCAGCCTGTCCGGGGAGCCCATACAACGACCATGGAATGTTATCCATTTGAAGAGGTATTATCCATGGAATGTTATCCATAGCAGTGGAGTGTCATATGGGATAGAGTCAAGTTATGTTTCTTATTTACCGTTCAAGTTTGTGTCAGTCAATTTGGGTCTGTTTTTCAGTTCGAGTCTGTTTTTCAGTTCGGGTCTGTCCTTCGAATGATTTCAAAAAGTTCAATGAAAATTCGTAATTTTTTTTTTTCTCTCTGTGTGTCCATCTTATTTTGCATTACTCCACTTATATGCGCATTGCCTCTAATTCTTCCCACTATCCTGACGAGGACAAGTGTAAAATTATAAAAATAAAATCGTACGACTAGGGGACCACCCCTCCCGACCGAGTCGGCAAAACAGGAACCCGATCATCGACCCAAGTGTCACTTCGGAGGCCGAAGATAAGCCCTCGTGCCACTTCGGACCCCGATGATTGACCCAAGTGTCACTTCGGAAGCCAAAGATAGGCCTTTGTGCCACTTCGGAACCTGATGATCGGCCCAACAACCACAACGGAAGCCGAACATAGGCCTAGTGCTAGTTTGGAAAATAGGCCATGTGCCACAAAAAACACTAATGATAGGCACTCACGCCGAAGTGAATAAAACAAAATTATACGAAACAGAGTATTTATTATTTTGTGCAGGTTGTACAAATTACAAATCAGCCGGAGGGACCACTCCCATCAGGCCTTTTACTAGAATAAAAGTAACTAGCCAAGCCGCTAGTCGGAGGATTACGCAAGTCATCTATGTTTATGTTGTTTTTCTTCTTCGCATTTCGGCCTCCACTTCGGCCACCCCCTCCACCTCGGTTGCCGGTAGTTTGGCCTCGTTGAGTTGTTCGGGGGCAACATAGTTCCCATCCCCGCGGTTCGGAATAGGCGGCCGACGGCTTTGAACAGGCAAAAACATGTCAAGCCGGTCTTGGATTAAATTGGAGGGCACGGTTGGACTTAACGCCCGAAATCGGGAAGCATTTTGTTTAGCGGGTTGAACCTGCGGGTACGCATCTAGCCATTTCTTCATCACGGGATGCCGAGACAAGATTATGGGGAACAGATTGGTTGAATACCGCAATTCGAAAACGTGTTCGGCAACCTCCCACGAGTCCGGACCGCGGTGTTTTCGTTCGCGTATCGCACCCCGGACAGCCTCAATTGCCTCAGACTCCACTTCGGATATGGTCTTACCACCGAGTTCATGTATAACTCTTTCATATTCGGTGTGCTCGGCTTCAATCGTCTCGGCATCTGCATAATCCTCCTTCAATCCGAGGTATCGGGCTTCGTTGGCATCCGCTTTGATTTGCAAAGCGTTATACTTCGCGTCGAACTCATTTCGAAGATGCTCTGCATGCTTGTCAAGCCGCACAATTTCAACGTCCTTGGCATCGAGAAGGTTTTTGAGGTGTTTGATTTCGTTAAAATAAAGAGTCACATCGGTTGCGAGGTTGTTCTACAGATTTAAAGTAAAGGGGACTTAGAGTTGCAAGAGGAGGAAAAAAATTCATCTCATTGATAAGTAAGAGAGAATACAAAAGGGTTACAGTTGGAATTGATAAAAACTACAAAAGAAGGGGGGGATCAACTGACCCCGCCAGATGGATCGGCCTCGTTCACAATGGAACTCGGCTGTCGGACCTCGGTGGTCTTCTCAACCTCCGCCTCGGCGTCCTTCTCTCCGGGAGTGGCAGTCTCCATCTCCTCCTCCTCGCCCTCCTCCCCCTCCCCGTCAGAGACATCCGGGGAGAGCGGATGGGTTTTCAACTCTTCATGGAAGGGACCGAGAAGAGCCTCGAACTCCACATCCCGGTCAACCGGGCAATCCCGCACCTCTTCTGCGGTCAGCAGCGTCCGCTTCTCGGCTAAATGTTCAACGACCGGGAAGGCAGAAGTCGTTTTCATCAACTGACGGAAGTAGATGCGGAGCATCTCTTCGTCAGTTATCACCTTGTAGCCATACTTCCCCTTGTCGAGAGTGGGGAAGTCGGCAGCAACTTGGTCCAACACCTCGGCGACAGCACGGCTGCTCGCCGGTTCGGTCAGCGCGGCGACCAGCGCGCTGATCCTCTTGCTGAGGAACATCCTCTCAGCAAGAGCGCAGAAGACTCCGCCCTGAGTGGCGGAAAGTTCCTCTTCCCGGGAGCAAGCCGCCACCAGCTTCTCCTCGATCTCTGCCACTTTCTCCTTGGCGGCAGCGAGGTCGGCTTTGGCAGCGGCGAGCTGCTCCTTTAGTTTATCCTCAAGAACTGAGGATTCTGCCAGCTCCTTAGAAAGCCAGGACTTGCCCTCGGCCAGATCCCGCACTTTCATGGTGGCCTGGTTATACTTTGAAACCGAGCCCTGCAGCAGTTTTACAATCACGCCAGAAACGTGATTGTAATCCTCGATGGCGGAATCCACGCCCTAAAAAAAAAAAAAAAAAATTCAGCTAATGCGCCAGGCAGAAAAAAAAATAAAATGTCACAATTGAAGGCACGCATGATATAGGTGAAATTTACCTTGTTTTCATAGCCAAAAAGAGTCGATTTGGTGTCTCGATTTTATAGTATTGTCTATGTTTTATATGGTTTTTAGTATATGGGACAATATTATGCTTGTAGGTGTTTTTCTGTGTTTTCAGGCATAAATTGATGATAAATCGATGATAAAACCCCGAGACGAGAAAAGGTGTGAAGATCGAAGCTGAAAATCCAAGATTTGAGTTCGAGTGAAGGCCTCTCGATCGACCTCTCGATCGAGAGAGGTGTCGAGAGGTGCCTTCTGCCGTAGCTATCGATCGAGAGCAGAAATTATACCCTCTCGATCGACCTCTCGATCGAGAGGTCTGTCGAGAGGTGTCCAGCCGAGAATTTTTCTCCTTATTTAATTTGACTCCTTTTTGGTCTAGGTTTTCCTTATGTAAATTTCTCCTATATATACTCCTAGTCTAGCATTGTAAACCCTAACCTAGCACACTTTTATTATTTTACATACTTTCTAGCATATTTTTACTTTAGAGTTTTGTATTCAACATTGGAGCTTTTCAAGTTTATTCAAGATTCAAGTTTCGAAGTTCTTCGTGTTCAAGATTCAATTCCAAGTTTTTCTTACTCTTACTTTTTAATTATGTTCTTTCAATATTTTGTGTTCATGTCTACTTTAATTATGTCTAGCTAAATTCCTTAGTTGATTTTAGGGATTGAATGTCTAATTGAATTTATGTAAGTGTTTTTGTTTACAATTAGCCTTCCAATCTAGATGCATGTTTCATGGTGCTTATTCTCATGCATAGTTAACTGGCCATTAATTGTGTAAGCATAGTTATGTGTTTATGCCTTAATTGGATAATTGCATAATCGATCTCATGAAAGCATGATATAATAGTTTGATTTTCTTGATTGATAATTGAATTGTTATATGTTCATATATAATTGATTTGGTGTCTTAGTTGAACCTAGTTGATTATATTATTGGTACTTGTTCTATTTTGCACTTGATTCGATTCTTACAATTCGAAAGAATATTAGGATCTCGTTGGGTGACTACTTGCATTGCTTTAATTAGGGTGTAAGTTATATTTGCATGTATCACATTTAGATTGGATGAAAGTGGTTAATTGTATTCATTAATTATTTGCATATTTTTGATTAGGTAGGCTTCCCTAGAATCAACACTTTTCCTTAATTGTTCACTTTCCTTATTTAATTAATTGCTTGTGTCCTAAGTTGTTTTATTTGACTATTTATTTCTTTACTTGCTTATTCCTTATATGATTAATTGAGTTTTTTTTTTATTATTTGCCTAGTATAAATACCACATTCACTAAACTCTTAAAAGCCTAAACATCACATTTGTTCTTGAGTAGAGGTATTGTGTGTGTTTTCGACTTATCAGTCCCTGTGGATACGATACTCGTGCTTCATTATATTACACCTATTTTGTGTGGTAGAAATAGTGCGATCAAATTTTGGCGCCGTTGTCGGGGATTGATTAGATTTCATACACATATTTTGAAATAGAATTAATAGGTGATTTAGGCACTTTGATTTTCTGTTTTCGGTTTATTGATCTCACGTTTTTCTTTTCTCTTCTTTGGTTTTAGGTAGTGCATGACCACAAGGTCTAAGGGGATACAACCTATTCCTATAGACTTGGAGTTAGAGCGCTCTCTAAGGGCGTTGAGGCGAGAGAAGGAGGCAAACAAGATCGATACACCCCAATCTTCACCACCCGATTCACCAAGGAGTTTCGATTCAATGGCGGATCAAGTGAGGAGGACTTTGAACGATCGGTTCAAACCGGTCGTGGACCAATTTCAGCAAGGAGGATGGGGGACCACGGAAGCTAACAACTACGAGTTCAAGACGTCCCTCATCAACATGGTGCAAAACAATCAATACGGAGGATCACCGGCGGAGGATCCCAACGCGCACTTGAAGCAATTTCTGGACATATGTGCTACATACAAAGCCAATGGAGTATCTTCGGACTACCTCAAGCTTAGTCTCTTCGTGTGGTCTCTCAAGGACGATGCAAGAGAGTGGTTGGATGGATTGGACAAGAAGGAGGTCACTACTTGGGCTGAGATGTGCACAAAGTTTCTCAACAAGTTCTTCCCACCTTCGAGGGCTCAAAAGCTTATCAATGAGATCAACCAATTTCAACAATATGAGGATGAGCACTTTTATGAGGCGTGGGGGAGGTTCAAGAAGTTACTTCGAGCATGCCCGAATCATCGGATTAGTAAGGAAGATCAAATCACGTGCTTCTATCGTGGTTTGAACAAGTTGTGTAGGAAGGAGCTCGATTACGCTTCGAAGGGAGGATTTTTGAACAATGAGTACGAAGTGGCTATGGAGATTATTGAGCTGACCGTAAATTCGAGCTATGAAGAGGCTACCGATCGACGGCTTGGAAGAAGGAGAGTTGCCAACATTGGGATCGATGCTTATGAGGACTTGATGGAGAAGTATACAAAAACAGCAAATGAGTTGGATTCTATCAAGAAAGGAGTACTTCGGTGCGATGCTATCACGGATGAGCAAGCAAACCCAACCGAAGAGGAAGATGCCAATTTTGTGCAACAAGGGGGCAAGTGGCAACCGAATCAAGGAAACAAGTGGCAAGGAGGGCAAGGAGGACAAGGAGGATCGAACTACCAAGGAGGGTACAAGAAACCATATGTTCCCAACAACCGAAATCATCCGAACTTCTCCTATGCCAATCCAAGCAACGCATTGCAACCACCTCCCGGCTTCCATGTTGAGAACGGAGTCATCCAAGAGCCCAAGAAGGAATTGTCAACCGATGATTTGATTCGTCAATATATGGCTCAATCGGAGATGAGGATGACACAACAAGATGCAAAGTTGAGGACGTTGGAGCTCACTCAAAGTACATCAACCAACAACTTGGCGAGTAGCATCAATGCGTTGACCAAACAAATGCAAATGTTGGAGACGCAAATGAGTCAAATAGCCAACGCTCAAGGAGGAGTCCATAAGCCCGGCCAATTCCCAAGCAACACGGAGCAAAACTCGAAGAACAACCATCACGTTCATGCTATTGAGCTTCGGAGCGGCACTACGTACACAAATCCATCCTTGGAAGCTGAGAAGAAAGGAGTCGGGAACTTCAAGAATGTGGTGCTCGAGGAAACGAGGATCCAAGAGCCGAGGCGAGGGCCTCTCGACACCTCTCTCCATCGAGAGGTCGATCGAGAGGTCCACACTGGAAGTCAGCAACCACCTCTCGACACCCCTCTCGATCGAGAGGAGGATCGAGAGGTCTACGACGAGGAGATTCAAATGGAGCCTCTCGATACCTCTCTCGATCGAGAGGTCGATCGAGAGGTCAAAAACTGGAGTCAGAAGGGACCTCTCGACACCTCTCTCGATCGAGAGGTCGGTCGAGAGGCCCAGCAGCCGCACCAAATCCCGACTTACACTCCGAAGGCCCCCTTCCCGCAACGATTGACCAAGACGAAGCAAGACGAGAAGTATCAACGCTTCATGGAGATACTACAAAAGGTCAACATCAACATACCACTTCTCGATGCTCTCCGAGACATGCCCAACCACATGAAGTTCATCAAGGATGCGGTTTCGGGGAAGAAGAAGTGGGGGAAGTTCGAGACGATCAATCTCACGGAGGAGTGCAGCGCGGTGATCCAACGGAAGCTACCATTGAAGCAAAAGGATCCCGGGAGATTCACGTTGTCGTGCAAGATTGGTGATCAAATCTTCCAAAACGTGCTATGCGATCTTGGTGCTAGCATAAATTTGATGCCTCTCCCTATATTCAACCGGCTCAAGATCGGGAAGATGAAGCCAACCACCATCTCTCTACTTATGGCGGACCGATCAGTTTCTTATCCAAGGGGGATAGTGGAGGACGTTCTCGTTCAAGTGCACAACCTCATCTTTCCGGCAGATTTCGTAGTCTTGGACATGCCCGAGGACACAAATCAACCATTGATCTTGGGGCGGCCATTCTTAGCAACGGGGAGAGCGTTGATCGATGTGCAAGATGGAGACCTCACATTTCGAGTCAACGGGGAGGAACTGAAAATTTCTATCTACGAAGCTATGAAGAGACCCGACGATCAACGCGAGGATATCTTCTCCATCGAGACATTGACACCACCTACTTCGGAGGAGGCACTTAACCATTGTATTTCGAATTCTCTCTATGCTTACGAGGAGTTGGATGAAGCTTGCGACGAGATTCTCGAGTATCTCAATCAGTTGGAGGCTAATCGACCATCGAGTCACCACAAGGAGGTTTCTTATCTCGACATCAACAAGAAGGTGGACGACGGATTTTTCGAAGAGGAAGAAAAGAAGGATGCAGCCCCTAAGGTGGAATTGAAGCCATTACCCGAGCACCTCAAGTACAAGTTCTTAGGAGAAGAAGAGACGTACCCGGTGATCGTATCTTCTCATCTCACGGAGGCAAATACGGACAAGCTATTGAGGGTGCTAAGGGAGCACAAATCTGCAATTGGATGGATGATTGCCGACATCAAAGGTATTAGTCCTACGATTTGCATGCATAGGATCTTGCTCGAGGAAGGCCATCGCCCAAGAGTCCAACCTCAAAGACGATTGAACCCAGCCATGCAAGAAGTTGTGAGGAAGGAGGTGCTGAAATTGCTTGATGCCGGTATGATCTATGCTATTTCGGATAGTGAGTGGGTGAGTCCTACTCAAGTGGTGTCAAAGAAAGGAGGCATGACGGTCATCAACGACGAGAAAGGAGAGCTGATCGCGACAAGGCTCGTCACGGGATGGCGAGTGTGCATTGATTATCGTCTTCTCAACGCAGCAACAAGGAAGGATCACTTTCCCCTCCCGTTCGTAGATCAAATGCTCGATCGTCTAGCCGGCCATGAGTATTATTGCTTCCTTGACGGATACTCCGGCTACAATCAAATCGCCATCGCTCCGGAGGACCAACACAAGACGGCATTCACATGCCCATATGGAGTTTTCGCTTATCGGAGGATGCCGTTCGGATTATGCAATGCACCGGCCACTTTCCAACGGTGCATGATGGCCATCTTCCACGGATTGATCGAGAATATCATGGAGGTGTTTATGGATGATTTTTCAGTCTTTGGTCCTTCTTTTGATCAATGTTTGGAGAATCTTGCCACGGTGCTTCAAAGGTGCGAAGAGACGAACCTCGTTCTCATTTGGGAGAAGTGCCACTTCATGGTTCAAGAAGGAGTTGTACTAGGTCACAAGGTGTCTTCATATGGATTGGAGGTGGATCGAGCCAAAGTTGTAGCCATCGAGAAGTTGCCACCGCCAACCAATGTCAAATCGGTGAGAAGTTTCTTAGGACATGCTGGCTTCTATAGGAGATTCATCAAGAATTTCTCAAACATCACGAAGCCGTTGTGTGGATTGCTCGAGAAAGATGTCAAGTTCGTGTTCGATGATGAGTGCTTGGAAGCCTTCGAGACATTGAAGAAGGCGCTTATCTCTACTCCCGTCTTGGTGTCGCCGGATTGGAGTGCCCCGTTCGAGCTCATGTGCGATGCAAGCGATTGGGCGGTAGGAGCTGTTTTGGGGCAGAAAAGGGAGAAGCTATTCCGAGTGATCTACTACGCGAGTAAGACATTGGACTCGGCTCAAAGGAACTACACCACCACGGAGAAGGAGTTACTTGCTGTGGTCTACGCCTTCGACAAGTTTAGACCTTATTTGGTGGGATCTCACACGATTGTGCACACCGACCATGCCGCCATTCGCTATCTATTCAACAAGAAGGACTCAAAGCCGAGGTTAGTTCGCTGGATTTTGCTTCTTCAAGAGTTCGACATGGAGATCAAGGATAGGAAAGGATGCGAGAACGTGGTGGCCGACCATCTCTCGAGACTCGAGCAGCCCGTGGAAGGAGAGGATTCGAAAATTGCAATCAAGGAGAGCTTCCCCGATGAGCAGATTTTTCAGATGGACGATTTGATACCTTGGTTCGCCGACATCGTCAATTATTTGGTGATCCATCATGTGCCCAAGGATCTATCGTCTCACCAAAAGAAGAAGTTCCTCCACGATTGTAAGTTCTATTATTGGGATGATCCATACTTGTATAGGAGGTGTGCCGATGGAGTCATAAGGCGATGTGTTCGACAATCGGAATGGAAAAAGATTATCGAAGATTGCCATAGCGCTCCGAATGGGGGACACTTTGCAGCGAATAGGACCGCCCTCAAGATCTTTCATAGTGGTTTTTATTGGCCGTCGATCTACAAGGATTGCCATGAGTTCATCAAGTCATGTGATCGATGCCAAAGGATGGGGAATATCACGAAGAGGGACGAGATGCCGCAACGAACTATCATGGAAGTGGAGCTCTTCGATGTTTGGGGGATTGATTTCATGGGTCCTTTTCCCAAGTCTCAAGGGTTCTCCTACATTTTACTTGCGGTGGAGTATGTTTCTAGATGGGTCGAGGCCATTCCGACTACGACCAACGATTCGAAGGTGGTGATCAAATTCCTCCAGTGAAATATTTTGACTCGGTTTGGAACTCCGAGGGCTTTGCTTAGTGATGGGGGAAGCCACTTCAACAATCGTTGGTTAGGATCGCTTCTTGCAAAATACGGAGTCAAGCACAAGGTCACATTGCCCTACCACCCTCAAGCAAACGGTCAAGCCGAGTTAGCTAATCGAGAGATCAAGCAAATCTTGGAGAAGACCGTCACCAACAAAAAGGAGTGGGCGAAGTACTTGGATGACGCACTTTGGGCCTATAGGACGGCTTTCAAGACACCAATCGGGAGATCGCCATATCAATTGCTATTTGGCAAATCTTGCCACTTACCAATGGAGTTGGAGCATAAAGCTTATTGGGCGACGAGAAGGATCAACTTCGAGTTCAAGGAAGCCATGGGCCAAAGATGTGATGACTTGTTGGAACTTGATGAATGGAGAAACGAAGCATTCGAAAATTCGAGGATCTACAAGGAACGAGCTGCAAGATTCCACGACTTGAGCATCAAAAAGCGTAAGTTCGAAATTGGTGATGATGTTCTTGTTTTTAATTCTCGACTTCGTTTGTTTCCAGGAAAATTGCAAAGTAAGTGGTCGGGGCCGTACGTCATTTACAAGGACTTGAAGAATGGTGCATTCGATGTGTTGAAGAACGATGGTGAGAAATTCGTAGTAAATGGACATCGCCTCAAGCACTACTTCAAGCCGATGCCTCTATTCCCCAAGAAAGCGGCCACTTACCTCGATGACCCAAAGTAGAAAGGAGGTATCGTCGGGCTAAAGACGTAAAACGTAGCACTTGTTGGGAGGTAACCCAATATTCGTATCCCATTTTTATTTTGTTTCGTTTTATGTTTTAGAGTCTTAGGTAGTTTATTTTTCGTAGTTTTGAGTCAAATTTCGTATTTTAGAGTCGAACCCCTTAATATACTAACGAATGTTAAAAAGTTGTGTAGAAAACAAAATCGAGCAGGACCTCTCGACACCTCTCTCGATCGAGAGGTCGTTCGAGAGGTGAAATTTTGGCAGACAGTAAGGACCTCTCGACATCTCTCTCGATCGAGAGGTCGATCGAGAGGTTTTGAATTGTTGATTTCCCAGGTGTGTCACGTGAAGCCTCTCGATCGAGACCCCCGTGTTTTCGATCGAGAGGGGAGGTCAGAACGTACAGTGCAGCACCTCTCGACACCTCTCTCGATCGAGAGGTCGATCGAGAGGTCAAATTTCAGATTCCAGTAGCTACCTCTCGATAGGTCTCTCGATCGAGAGGTCGATCGAGAGGGTCGTTGACGGCGCACATTCCGACTTTGACCAGGTTTATTTACTCCTTTAAATACACCTTTTGCACACAACTCACATACCATACTCTCATAACTCACAAATTCTCTCAAGCACACACAAGAACTCTCAATTTCTTTCTTCGATTCGTCAGAAGGTACTCGATTTCTTGCTCTCTTGTTATCAATTCTTGATTCTTTACATGATTTTGCATGTTTTGACCGATTAAAATTCAATTTTGATGGTTAAATTCGTTGAATTGATAGAGTGGGTATTAGATTGAGCATGATAGATTGGATTCATGGAATTCATTGAATTATTTGTATGAATTGAATTCATGGGTGAATGCGGAGATAATTGTGTATTGATAATCGAATGGGTCTTTATATTTGTCTATGAATTATTGAAGATTCGTTGGTATCTATATACATGAGATTGAGATTGTGTGATTATAAGTTCATGATTATGGAGGAGTATTGTGGTGATTGTATAAATTGGTGATGAAATTGAGTTGATAATGGGGGAGAATTGGATTTGGTTGAAGTTTGGGGGAAGATGGTTAAATTGCTTTATTCTTGCACCTCTTGTATTGATTTGTGATATTTTTAGGTACTAACGATGGCAAGAGACAAGGGCAAGAATGTTGCTTCAACCTCGTCGGGCAAAGGCAAAGGAAAAGAAAAGGTCACCTCTGCGAGCAAGGGAAAGGAGACATGGAAGAATGACAGGACTATCCCGGAAACAAGGATACCGCCGGCGAGGTCGATGCCCTCAAGTTTGGAGCCCAAGGCGTTCAAACTCAAGCTCACGACGGCGGAGTCAAAGAGGAGATGGTCCCACCTTGTGCAACTCAAGCACAAGCACTGTCGCTTCCTACATCAAGAGACGGTGGCAGCGATGGGGATAGCTAATGAGATCACCCAATTGATGCAACGAGGAGGCTTCACCAACATATTTCAAGGGAATTACTTCACCTACCACATTCTCACGGTGGAGTTCCTCTCAACTTTGGTAGTGGAGCGAGTCAACCAAGTGCCCCATGTCATTCGTTTCCAACTTGGTGGTCAACCGAGAGAGCTAGATATGGATCAACTTAACGATATCATTGGAGGAAACAAGCGTGGTGAATATATTGGCAACAATCATCCGGATTTGCAAGATTTGTGGGCACAATTCGTGGATTTCGAGGAGGAACGAACGAGATCTTACAACCCAGCGAAAGCAAAGGCCACCTCAATTCGGAATCCCACGATTCGCTACTTCCATAGGTTGATCTCGTGCACCATCCACTCCCGTCATGACTCCGGCACCTTCCTTGCCACCGACGCTCATCTTATTTGGACCTCATATCGAGGCCACTCACAAAATGCAGCCCTTTACCTCGTCGATCATATGGAGAGCCAAGCATACTTGTTCGGGGGGCAAAAGATCGGGATAGGAGCTTTCGTTACTCCCATTGCCCAACACTTCAACATTCCAATTGGAGAACAGCCCGTATCTACGTCCATTTTTGTGGATAGACGCACGTTGGAGCTTGCAAGGATGATTTCGTATGATACGTCCGGGTGGTTCTTTAAGTTACATGGGATAAGTGGTGTTTTTCTATTTCCACTTCCGAATAGTTATTTGACTGAGGTGATCGGGAACGAGAAGCTGCGGAGAGGGAACGGAAAGATGGATTCGCCTCAACACAAGGAGCTTATGTGGGCTGAGGGAGGTCCAAGACCCGACGAAGGTGGTGATGATGATGAGGAGGACGAAGATGAAGATGAGGCTGAGCAATACGAGAGGGGATTTGATCAAGGGGAAGATGCTTTTGAGCAAGGATACGAGGGTGTTCCACAGCCCGGTTTTCATATGAGAGCTCCGGATTTCTCTACGATGCGGGATTGGCACACGGAGTCAATGGAAGCAATGGACAACTATCATTGGGATAGTAGGGAGTTTGTTGAATCCCAAGTAAGAGGAGTTCGCGAAGAGGTACAAACGTTGAGAACCGAGGTGGGGGATCTTCGCACATTTATTGGAAGTCGTTTTGATACTCTCGACGCCTACATTGAGAACGAGAGGAGATTTCGAGAAGAGGAGGCGAAGAGGCGTGAGGATGAACGAGCGTACTTGGAGAATTATAATAGGATGGTGCATGAGATGCACTATTTCTATCCTCACTACCCGGAGAGCCATCAACGATTCGATCCCAATAACCCCGATAACCCTCCCTTCCCACCGCCTTTTCAATGAGGTCAGTTTTTAACTTAGCCTACTTCTTTTCTTTAAACTTATTTCGTTGCTATGCTTTGAAATAAGTTTGGGGGAGGGAAAGAGTGTCTAAGTTAAATTACTTCTATTGTTTTCTTGCTTTGAGAGTCTTTTATTTGTTAGTATTATTTTGGGGTATGTTAGAGTCTTTTATTGTTTTGAGTCTTAGGTTTAAATTGAGTCAAGTAAGCATGTGACAATAGTGTTGTGAATTTGGCCAATGATAAAAAAAAAAAAAAAATTGTTGAGTTTTGAAGGAAATTCATGATCTTTATTATGCATGGAACCTTGGCAAAGCGACGCGATTTTATTTGATGAATTTGAAGCATGTCATGAAGTCGGGAACTAGTTAGTTTGAGCCCGTGAGTTTTGAGCTATTGGTGCATGTTGATGCCTATTTTCTTGATTGAGTGGTCATGTATGCTTCATTGTTTCTAGAACTTGCCCTATTTCTCCGTCAAGACCTTAGTATATTTATGAACTAGGAGATGATATTAGGCCATTCTTTCGTAGCCACATGAATCCCATACACTAACCTTGATCATTATCTTTGTTTACCCCCTTTGAGCCTTGTTATGAGCCTTTCTTTCTTGAGCTTGGATGATAGGAGGTTTGGATGGATAAGGGTATCTTTAGTGGAGTTAGTTGATGATGTGGGAAGGAGTTGAGTAGATTATCTTGGAGTGGTATGAAAAGAAAAAGAAAAGAATTTGAGATGCTTGATTAAGTATAGTTGGCTATCCCTATGAGCTTAGAAAAAAAAAATAGAAAAAAAAAGAGAGAAAAGAAAGTTAGAGCCTTTGTTCGAATATTAGAAAGAACATTTATTAGAGGAGCTCTATAGTAAAAAAAAAAAAAAAAAAAAAAAAAAAAAAAAAAAAAAAAAAAAAATAAGCATAAGGGGATAGTTAGCTTGGATTGTATTATGTGCATCTATGATATTGAGTTTTGTAGTTGGTGTTGGATGGTAGAAGATGGAGTAAAAACCATACTTTGTGTGGAGTTGGAAAAAGGGTAATGGTTTGGAGCAATTTGAGTCACTTAGCCTATACATTCCCTACCTTAACCAATGTCCCTACATTACAAGCTTTTATAAAGACCTTTTTGATCTTAGTTTGTGAATATTACATTAGGTGGAGATGTTGAGATTAGGGGCAAGCATATGGTAAACATGTTGCATTACATTGATGATGAGTGAACCCTTATGATGTGCATTATATTACATCTTTTCTTTGAGAGAGTTGAGAGTTCACTTATATACATAATCTCACATGATTGGAGAGTGTTCTTTGATAGATTGACATGTTTCGAATTTGTTGGATAGGTTGTGTTATTGATGCTAAGGTTGTATGCATAGTTTTGATCATGATCATGAGTATTGGTTTTGAAAAAAGTTTTGAGGCCTATATAGTTCACAATGCTAGAGTCTATTGTTTATGTTTTGGTATTGTTCGGGACGAACAATGTTTAAGTTTGGGGGATTTGATATAGGTGAAATTTACCTTGTTTTCATAGCCAAAAAAGTCGATTTGGTGTCTCGATTTTATAGTATTGTCTATGTTTTATATGGTTTTTAGTATATGGGACAATATTATGCTTGTAGGTGTTTTTCTGTGTTTTCAAGCATAAATTGATGATAAATCGATGATAAAACCCCGAGACGAGAAAAGGCGTGAAGATCGAAGCTGAAAATCCAAGATTTGAGTTCGAGTGAAGGCCTCTCGATCGACCTCTCGATCGAGAGAGGTGTCGAGAGGTGCCTTCTGCCGTAGCTATCGATCGAGAGCAGAAATTATACCCTCTCGATCGACCTCTCGATCGAGAGGTCTGTCGAGAGGTGTCCAGCCGAGAATTTTTCTCCTTATTTAATTTGACTCCTTTTTGGTCTAGGTTTTCCTCATGTAAATTTCTCCTATATATACTCCTAGTCTAGCATTGTAAACCCTAACCTAACACACTTTTATTATTTTACATACTTTCTAGCATATTTTTACTTTAGAGTTTTGTATTCAACATTGGAGCTTTTCAAGTTTATTCAAGATTCAAGTTTCGAAGTTCTTCGTGTTCAAGATTCAATTCCAAGTTTTTCTTACTCTTACTTTTTAATTGTGTTCTTTCAATATTTTGTGTTCATGTCTACTTTAATTATGTCTAGCTAAATTCCTTAGTTGATTTTAGGGATTGAATGTCTAATTGAATTTATGTAAGTGTTTTTGTTTACAATTAGCCTTCCAATCTAGATGCATGTTTCATGGTGCTTATTCTCATGCATAGTTAACTGACCATTAATTGTGTATGCATAGTTATGTGTTTATGTCTTAATTGGATAATTGCATAATCGATCTCATGAAAGCATGATATAATAGTTTGATTTTCTTGATTGATAATTGAATTGTTATATGTTCATATATAATTGATTTGGTGTCTTAGTTGAACCTAGTTGATTATATTATTGGTACTTGTTCTATTTTGCACTTGATTCGATTCTTACAATTCGAAAGAATATTAGGATCTCGTTGGGTGACTACTTGCATTGCTTTAATTAGAGTGTAAGATATATTTGCATGTATCACATTTAGATTGGATTAAAGTGGTTAATTGTATTCATTAATTATTTGCATATTTTTGATTAGGTAGGCTTCCCTAGAATCAACACTTTTCCTTAATTGTTCACTTTCCTTATTTAATTAATTGCTTGTGTCCTAAGTTGTTTTATTTGACTATTTATTTCTTTACTTGCTTATTCCTTATATGATTAATTGAGTTTTTTTTTATTATTTGCCTAGTATAAATACCACATTCACTAAACTCTTAAAAGCCTAAACATCACATTTGTTCTTGAGTAGAGGTATTGTGTGTGTTTTCGACTTATCAGTCCCTGTGGATACGATACTCGTGCTTCATTATATTACACCTATTTTGTGTGGTAGAAATAGTGCGATCAACGCACCGCAGGAAAAACTGGAGGCGGAAGCCGAGCTCCGGTGACAGCCACGTCGGGCTCTGATGATGCCGACGTGGCTGTAAGTTTGCGAACCCCAGCCACATCAATCTTCTCCACAGCTGGAGGAGAGATGGGAGTTCGGGAGAGGGAGATCTCGGAGATAGTCCTCCTGGACGACTCCGTGGCCTGCCTCTTCGTGCCGGTACTGGAGCCGGCGTCGTCACCTTTCCTCTTCTTCTGGGCCGGACCCTTCTTCTTGACCATGTTCACTGCAAATAGAAAAGTTAGCACTGAGAAGCGAAAAGAGGAATACCAACAAAAATAAATAAATAAATAAAAAAAATAAAAGGGAAGGGGACCTTTCCCCTCCCCGGCTCCACCGCGGTGGAAGGATCATTGGGGATCGACACTGACGACTCGATCTCGGACAACAGCATCGGCATTTTGCCGAGGCTGTTAAACCGACTTGCCAGTTCGGCAAAATGAGCCTCCCTCTTAGAAGGCTTGATGGCGCCACTCCGCCATACCACCTCGGCAGCCCCCTCGAAGCGGCAAAAGAAAAACCGCTTGTACCAATCCGGTATCTTCGAGGGGGCCTTCACAGTGAACTTACTACGGGATGATATGAAATACCACCCCTCCTTTTTGTCCTTGAAAGTGAACATCGCCCCAAAAGTCTCGGCCGAGAAGGGAATATTTAGCCGAGAACAGGTGATGCCCAACCCGGTGATCTGCAACACCCCATTAGGAAAAAGCTGGGAAGGAGAAACACCAAATGTGTCCGAGATCTCGCCATATATGGCCGGAAATGGGACACAGAGACCAGCCTTAAGGTGGTCGGAATATACAGTTACAAAACCCCGAGGGGGAAAACAGGCCCTATCACCCTCACGGGGTTGAAGAAGGAGGGCAGAAGGGGGGAAGTTATATTTTACACTTAAGTTATACAGCGACGAGGTGGAAAGTGTAGAATCGAGTCCCCCCACCTTACCAAACACCCCAAATCTTGCAGGGAAATCTACATCTTGGGGGTAGGGGGTAGAACAATCAGATCGTACGCATGGACGCGTATTGTCTGGGTAAAAAATGGATTTTGAAGAAGATGCAGTTGAGGAAGAAGATGCATTTGAGGGAGATGAAGAAGCAGTTGTAGAAGATGAAGCACGCGAAGATAATGAAATAGACGCCATAACTTACTTGTTAACTTGAGTTCTTGACGAATTCGCAGAAACGAGGGAAGATGGTAATGAATAGGGCTGGGGAAATATACCGAAAATTCAGTATACCGTCCATACCGTACCGAAAATTTATCGAAAATACCGTAATTAAGGTATACCGAAATTTCCGGTAAGGTATCATACCGTACCGGAAGACAAAGGTAAGGTAAAGGTATCAATTTTTGAATACCGAGGTATACCGTTACATACCGTTGTCGAGGTATATACCGAAAATAAGGTATATACCGGTATCGCGGTATATACCACTATCGCAGTATATACCGCAAGTAGGGTATATACCTTATATTATGTATATACCTTAAATTATAGAGTGAGATTAGAAAGTTTTTTATGCTCTCGTTGTGTTTTGAATTTAGATGTTTTGGATTTGAATTTGATAATATGTTTTATTTTGAAGAATATTGGAGTTTAAATATTT
Organism: Thymus mandschuricus; assembly: GCA_029379335.1. Lineage (NCBI taxonomy): Eukaryota > Viridiplantae > Streptophyta > Magnoliopsida > Lamiales > Lamiaceae > Thymus > Thymus mandschuricus. The sequence continues at coordinate 24,196,212 of CM057079.1, forward strand.
GGGTGCTATTTATTGTATTATAAGTTTCTAAGATATGAATTATACATATATTGATTTATTTATTTATAATTAATTTAAGGTATACCGTGGCATACCGGCTTAAGGTATGGTATACCGAAAATAAGGTATGGTAAATGTATGTAATTTGCTTCATACCGAAATTAAGGTATACCGGTTTAAGGTATACCGACAAGTAAGGTAAGGTAAAGGTATGTAAAATTAGCATACCGTCACTTAAGATAAGGTATAAGGTATGACGAAAATACGAAGGTATACCGTACCGACCCACCCCTAGTAGTGAATAGTGCAGAGAGATTGGAAACTAGGGTTCCTTTCGATTTAAAAGAAGAGAAGTAAATGATCCCTATTCCTCAATCATTATACATTAAGGGGGAGAATTTAATGCGTACTCACTACGCCATTCAATGCGACGGCGTTTCGAGAAACGGCCCGTCCCATCCCAACTTTATCGGGACACCAAACGTCCGCATTTAATGCACCTGACACGGATTACGCGTCTTCGGAGGACCAACTACTTCGCACTTCTGCTACAAGCTAATTAATGAAGTCCGACCTTCGAGGGGGGTTCGAGCTCAGCAAAAGCTCACCTCGCGTACGCAACTCGGCAACATACTTCATCAATATGACGACAGTCCCTTTTTGAGGGGGGGTACGGTAATCGAAACCAGATACCCTCACCTCGGCAAACAGGTGCTACAACGTCCCAACCGTCACATCCATCACCCCACGTCTTTTTTTAGGGGGGGGGGGGGGGGGGGATGTGATAGGAAATGGCCCATCTCCCTAGGCCCAATTACCCCACCTCGGCACAGGCCCAACCGGGACAGCTCGGCCCAACAGCAGCTCGGCCCAGCCCAGTTCGAAGACAAGCCTAGGGAGTTGAGCCCTAAGCACCCAAACGTGGAGTGATGGAGAGAAAAGCGGAAACCACCCACGATCTCCACAACGCCACTCCCATAACCGGCGGGAACTTAGCTATAAATAGGAGAATTAATTGTATTGTACAGACTCATGCTATTTTGAATACAAACTCCGTCTCTCGTTTCTCCGTGGACGTAGATCTTACGATCGAACCACGTAACTCTTGTGTTCATTACTTCTTTACGCACAAACCCCACACACACATTTTCGTTCTTCACCGAACAACGATTATTGGATTCATCATGACCATTCTCACAGTATGATACAAATGCATGGGTGTAATCGAGTTGAGCGAGTTGGAACATCCGCAATATTGTTATTTTGTTGGATTTTGAAATTTCACTCACAGTATAAATAATGTCAAACTAATAAAAACAAAAGGAATAAAACTATAACGAGGATAACTGTTTTACACTCTGACGGTGTTAACTTAAATAAATTCGATGATAATCATAATTTCAATAAAAATAATAACTAAACATAAAAGTTAGATATAAATTGAATTCAACTTAATTATTAATTAAATTATTTAAAAGTATACAACATTACAATAATACCCATCTATTAAATGTGTTAAACCAATTTTTTAAACAAAACAATTTTGTAAGAATTTACCTTTTATAGTTATCATATATGTAATTTTTTGTCGGATGTATTAAAATCTTCCTTATTTATTTATTTATTTATTTATTTATTTATTTATTTATTTATTACAATCACTGGTCATGAGGAATCAATGTTGCATATTGATAGCACTATTTTCTACCACACAAAATAGGTATAGTATAAAGCAAGCACGAGTATCGTATCCACGGGACTGATATATCGAAACCACACACAGTACCTTTACTCTAGAACTAAACTGATGTTTAAGCTATTAGGAATTTAGAATGTGGTATTTATAATCTAGGCAAATAAATAAAAGGACTCAATTAAACAAATAAGAAAATAAATAAACAATAAAACAAATAATCAAATAAGGTAAATAACAAAAAACAAATAACACAACAAGGAAAATCAAATAAGGAATAAAGGTTGATTCTAGGGAAGCCTACCTAATCAAATCTATGCAAGTAACAATTAACCCGATTAACCAATTTAATCCAATCTAGACGTGATACACGAAAATAACCTAACACTCCGGCTAAGGCAGTATAGATCGTCACTCAATAAGATCCTAATCTCCTTTCGGTCTCATAGAAATCAAATCAAGTGCAAAATAGAACAAGTATCGATAATACAATCAACAAGGTTCAACTACGACACCTATATCGACTATATGCAAACATATGATAATCTAACTTCGGCTAAGACAATTAAATCATCATACCATGTATTCATGATATCAATTATGCAATTATCCTGCTAAGGCATAAAAACATAACTATGCACACACAATTAATGACCAGTTAATCATGCATGAGAATAAGCACCATGAAACATGCATCTAGATTGACAGGCTAATCGTAATTAAAAGTACTCACATAAATTCAATTAGGCATTCAAACCCTAAAATCAACTAAGGAATTTAGCTAGACATAATTAAAAGAAAGGTAGAAGAAAGAATAAACATAATTAAAAAATAGAGTAAGAAAAACTTGGAATTGAATCTTGAACATGATGAAGAACTTCAAATCTTGAATCTTGAATAAACTTGAACAATCTTCAAAGTCGAATACAAACTAAACGAAAGACAGAAAATAAAAACTATGAAGTAAAAATATGAATCTAGAGTATTAAAAGTTAGGTTTACAATGCTAGACTAAGGAATATATATAGGGGAAATTTTTACAAGGAAACATAGTTCAAAAAGGAGTCTACTAATAAATCTCGGCTGGAACACCATCTCGATCGCCCCTCTCTCTCGATCGTCAGGCCTCTCGATCGAGAGAGGTATCGAGAGGTCTTGGTTTGCTCTCGATCGATAGAAACATCCAGAAGCTTTCCTCTCGACAGCCCTCTCGATCGAGAGGCTGGTCAAGAGGCCTTCAACTCGACTCCAAACTTGGATTCTTCCTTCGATTCTTATCGTCTTGTCTCATCTCGGGGTTTTAACCTCAAAATATGCCTAAAAACACAACAAAACACCCACAAGCATAATAATGCCCAATATAACATAAACCAAACAATTCATAGACAATAATACACTAACGAGACTCAAAAACGACCTTTTTTAACTATGAAAATCGAATAAATTTCACATATATCACATATCACTCTCTAAATTCGTGCATCACTTTGAGGGGCACGAGTTTTAAAAGTGATTTGGAGTATATTGTGTTGTTCATTGTTAGTGGAGACCAGGTCTCACATTTAGTGTAAAGGTCCATGAATGGTAAAGTTGGTAAGTATATAGTATAAAAAGGGATAAAAAATACTATTGTAGTTAGTCTAATTTTGAAAATAAAATACGCACGTATTAAAGAAATATAAAGGGAACACTCAACAAATTCAATTTAATTGGGATAATTGTTGGTGACATTGTTTTCATACATTTCAACACTTGACTACTCTAATTATCATTGTTCATAAAAAACATTAGTAAGATTATGCCGATTAAAAATGTTAATATTGCACAAACATAATGAAAATTGATGTAACTGCTCCTAACTTAAAACATCGAGAGCTTATCATAGAATATTCTTTTAGATAGTTTCCGCATATATATTAAGCAATGAATATTTAAATATAATCCCCATAAAAAGACGATAAATATTGAGATAGTTGCTATTAAACTACATGAACTTTTAACGATTTCTGATTTTGATCATGAATATAGAATTTAAAAATTCAAATACATAACTTTCAATTTTGTCCGATTTTGCACAAATCAATTTGCCTAAAAATTTAAGAAGATATCACGAATTATAACTAGTAGGCATAAAATATGATGTTGTTTTGATGAAAATGAATTTAAAACAAAATAAAGTTTCAAAAGGATATTCTTATTGTCAAATCAGTTAATATTTTCGCATCATCTTCAACACAAATTTCAATACTTCTATGCAAAAATCAATTGATACCGAAGGATTCTGTATTTGAATATAGATTTTAAAGATTATCGGTATCAAAATTTGTCAACAATTCATGTATTAAGTGTTATTATCCCTACATAAGTTCTCGTAATAGATGTAGAAAAGCAGTCCACAATATTAGCCGTGTATAGGGGTGAAAACGGATCGGATACGGACGGATAGTGCTCATACCGTATCCTATACAGGCCCGTCTCAATGTATATTGAGGCCCTGTGCTACTACAAAATTAGGCCTTTAAAATTTTATACTAGTACGACTTAATATAATATTTAATAAAACGTAAAAGAAATGTGCAAAGAGATCTTTTAAGAAAAATCAAAGTTACTTGTAAATAAATAGTAAAAAGAAAAAAAAAATCCAAGTTAGTTTTGGTAGAGAAGAAAAAAAATAAAAAGACAAAAATGAAAAATGAAATAAGTAGGTTGGAAAAAAAAAGCCAAAAAATCGAAAAGACAAAGGAAAGAGCTAATATCCCCTCAAAAATTGAGAAGAAAGAAAAAGAAGAGAGAGAAGTTTGGGCTTTAATATTAAATTGGGTTTGATGTGGAAGAAAAAAGAGAGTCCAAATAATATTCTTTATGTGAGAAATTGAGAAAAAGAAAAAAAAGAGAGACATTTGGACTTTAAAAATGAATGGAGCTTAATATTTTTTAGGGACCCTATTTTTTGGGAGGCCCTGTTCTGTAGAACTTGATGGGCCTCCTCATAGACGGGCCTGATCCTATACCATATTTTTCTCTCGAATCCGGAGTCGCATACGTAAAAGCCGGATTCGGATACGAATTCGGAATATTCGGTATACGGACACGGGACGGATACGGGACGAATTTGGGCCGGATTCGAATAATTATAATCGGATAGTAGATTCAGAGTTTGCGACGTAGGTGGGTCTTCTACTCTTGACGTAGGTGGGTCTTCTACTCTTCTTCCATTTACGGTGGTGAAGAACTAAAAAAACGCAAAGAAAAAGAACTAAAGATGAAATAGCGGCTAAATAACTTATGCTTTTTCTTAATAGTTAGTGTTTTTTTGAAAATAAATATTACTAAAATTATAAAATAAATTTTTATTTTTAAATTTTTAGAAGTTAAATAATTAAAAAGTTACAATTTTAAAATTTCAAAATTTTAAAAATTAAAAAAATAATAATAAAAATAATAAAAATATAAAAAATAATATTAAAATATATAGATATCCGAAAGTATCCGGATTCACTATCCGGATAATATCCGGTAAAATATGGTAAAACTCGGATACGGTCGGATACTCTGTAATTCGAATCCGATCCGATATCCGAATTCAACTATCCGTATCCGAATCCGTATCCGACCGGATACCAATTTTTTATACCTAATTCGATACCGACCGGATACGGATCCGGATCGGTCGGAAAATATCCGAACCGTTTTCATCCCTAGCCGTGTAGTCTTGAGATAATGGAGAAGTGTCCAAAAAGAAAAACCCAAAATGTAATTTGTTAGTATTGGGGGCAAGATTGACAACAAAGATTGTTTAGTCCAAGACAATTCCCACTAAAAGTGGGACAATTTTCGAAAACCATTATGTCTTAATTAATTGTGTTGGTCAAACACATAAATAGATTAGAGTATTGGGTATACTCTATTAGCATTTTGTTCGACTTATGACATAAAAAATGATATGATATGTATGATGCTGGTGAGTGAATTATGTAAATGACAATGAGCATCACATGTGCATTGTTTTTATAATATTTCAACTCTTCCCATCATGAGAGAGGGTCCCCTATTTATTTCATTATGACATGATATTATGACAATATCACAATTTTATGTCACGTACAAATGTCACGACCGGACTTTGCTAAGGATAGCTAAGCCGGGAAACCATGACTAGGGATGGGAAATAAGAATAGGGATAAGAAAGGGGGTATGGAATTATATATGGAATCCGACTCGTATGGCTATTTGAACAATAATTTAATACCGTTAAAGATCTCAACTAGGGATCTCAAATGGAAATACGAGAATACTTGTACTAATCTATTACATGACTTGAAACAATTCTTGAAAGTTCAAGAGTTTGCACAGCGGAAGAGTACTTGAATACATGTATGAAGACACGTATTACCAAGAGTCCTAATCTATTTGAGTAACGACAAAAGCTCCACTCGACACTTCACATCATCTTGCTCAACCTGCACATTTAGAAATACATGCAGGGCTGAGTACAAAAGTACTCAGTGGGCACATGCCGAAAACTATACATAATAATTGTCAAGCCATTCAACTGTAAGACATAGGGGTTTTATTGAAAATAGCCCATGCTTACTGAAACTGTTCTTGTGATCTAAAAGTGTCCGCGCGGACTAAGTTCTTTAGTAATCTACCATATCTGAAACTGTGGTGTCGAGGAGGTGGCCACCTCACACGACACCTGACCGGCCAACCCTGAAGATGACTCACGGTCCTGTTGACTCGTGCTATTTCTAGCCTATCAATAATACAATAACCGAACTAGCTAGTAGTCCGGGTCGAACCACAATGAGTGAATGTATCGATAGACAATCAAGTAGTTCACGTAGTCTCTATCATACTATCTAAGCACATGGTCATGAGTTTGGTGTTTTATAACTAGGCAAGCATTAAGTAAATGAAATAACAAGCAAAAATAAAGGCAAGGAATATAAAGAACAAGTAAAAGAACAAGTAAAGAAGATATGGTTTCAAATGATTTCCGATGTGATTAGGCTAAAGATTAGGCATTTGATGTATCAAACCATTTTAATTCCTTTGAGTGGCATTATTACATAAAGCAAGCTATCTCATCCTCCTAAGACTTGATAACTAGTAGATTGAATAACATGCTTACCATTCTAAACATATTACCAACTCCTAAAAGCACAATGCCTACTAATCTAACATCAATTCACATAATTCTTTTTAGGAGCAATGCAAATCAATACTAGATAATATGAGCAAGGATTCATGCCAAGTGCTATGAATGGAAGCTTCCTAGGCATTCCATCAAACACCTTGTATGCACTCATGGTTGTCAATCATTCATGCAATTAAATCCAATCAAATCCAAGGGCAACTCAAAGGAAAGGTAGATCCACATCAAAAACCATTAAATCCTAGCCTAATTCACATCATCCATCATTTGAAACCTCAATGGATCTAGCCTAGCATGGATCTAAGCATCAAACCATCAACAACAAGCAAAAACATAATGAAAATGACAAGGAAAGAAAAGTAGAGAAGAAATCTTCAACAATCTCTTCAAACTCCAAGCATAATCTTCAACAATTATTTGAAAATACTAAAAAAGGAGAGAGGGAAACTAGGGTTCTAAAGTTGTTATGCACAAAAGTGAATTACAAGTCGAATTAGATGACAAATAAGGAAAATATCTAGCTATATATAGTTTTCCAAAGCATTGGGGCTAAATTGCAAATACTAGAAACTTAAGTTGAGAAGGTGGGGTAAAATCTGTAATTTCTGGAAAGTTAATTGAGGAGTTGACTATTTCATTTCCGGTTGACCCGTGCAATTTCCGCCCACATTTCCAGTTTGCGCGCTCTCACGGTTTTGGCTCGTTCTCTCTCGTCCGACATCGGAAAATTAATCCGCAAAGTGCTACGGCTTCCTCTTTCGACCCTCTTCGACATAGGCTAAGTAAAACTTGCCCAGAAAATTTCCACAGCACCTGAAATCAGCACGGAAACCGAGAGAAAAACGCAAAGCATATAGAAAAGGCATAAATGGTAAAAACCTATCATTTCTATTCATTTAAGCACAAATCCGAACCAAAACACGCATCGAGACGCACTCTAAAGCATGCTAAATATGTGGTTATCAAACTCCCCCAAACTTAAGCCATTGCTCGTCCCGACAATGGAACGAACAATCAAAGAACATAAGCACACATGGGCATGCAAGTCAAGATCATCGATGCCTCAAAGCTCACTCAATAAAACATTTTCAAACATGGAACTCCCAAGGTGCATCAAACAATCCACAACCACACAACACTCTCAACCAAGAAATCAATCACTTAAGCACAATGAAACTCCAAACCTCTCTAGATGCAAGTGTATCACTCTTTCTCTCTAGTGTATGGTATGAAATGTTTACACTCATCGAACTCATGCATGCATTGCTCTTACCATATGCTTGCCCTAAACCTCAAGATCTCCATCGCTTGGTTGTGCACTCGAACTAAGATCAATTAGGTCTTTTATTTAGGCTTGTAATGTGGGGACATTGGTTTAGGTAGGGATTTTTAGGCTAAGTGACTAAGAAATCTTCTAAGTACTTTCACCTCCTCTTTTCCACTCTAAGTGTGAATTCCTCCACCTTCTACCTTCACCATTTCACCTCTTTACACTCTTTTATACCCAAGCTTGATTGAAGCTTCTAAATATTCATGAATAACTCCCTTATGCTCTCATTCACAACTAACTTTATTCAAACTCTTTTTTTTTTTTTCTTTTCAACTTCTTTCTCTCTTTTTTTTCTTTTCTCATCATTTTTCCACTTTTTTTCTTTTGTGAGAATTCCATTCTCATCTCTTTCATTTTTTTTTCCTTTTCTTTTTCTTTTTTTTTTTTCTTTTCACTAGAGCTCATAGGAGTATTCTCATCTCACAACGACTCTTCAATCAAACTACTCCAACCTCGTTTCTCACTACTCACAACCTCTCAATGGATTCCCTTAACCAACCTTCACCCCCTTTCATCCGGTTCAAAAATAAAGGCTTCAAAGGCTCAAGGGGGACAACAAAGTTAACGTTTCATTTGGTTACTGTTTAGGGAATAATGAGGCTAACAAGTGAGGGCCTAAAATCATTTCTAAGTTCTCGTAGCACATATAGCAACCTCGATCGAGATTGAAGGCAAGTTCTAGAAGATAACAATGCAATACATGGCAAACTCTCAAGAAAGAAACATAACGTTATTAATGCAACGTTTTGGCTCAAATCTCACAAGCTTTTGTTTAGAGTTCATGTGTCTAAGATCGATCATTCCTAGTTAATCATGTTATGCAACCATTTCATGCTCAATACACACATGAGAAATCCCACAAAATATGATATCAATTTTCGCTCAACTCATCATCGACATCTCTCTTGAAAGCAAAGGAATTGACAACCACACTTTGAGAACCAAGACTTCAAGTGATTCATTCTAAAGAAGTTTTTTAAAAAATTTTGCAAAATTTGCAAGTAAGCATACATTTACACACATATGAATCACTTGAATCACATTCCAACTTATTCACCCTCATCACATACCAAACTCACTCAAACACATTCATTCCTTTCAAGCATTCAAATCAAGCACAATCAACTTTATCAAGCAAATACAAGCTTATAAATCACTAAGCACACAACTTAATGAAAAACCAAAGAAAGAAACGTAGTTTAAAGTCCTTATCTTACCCCCCTCCCCCAAACTTATTTTAGAAACAAATTCTAAAATGAGTTTGGAGGGAGGAATAATAAGGAATTTAAACTACACTCACAAAGGTCCAAGCTTTGTATGGATATCACATTCAATGCTACCCATTCCGGTACGTGCACGATTAAGTTGAATGACCTCCCTTTCTTTATGCATTGCTTCTCTTTGTCACCCCCTAGCAACATTCAATCTCAATTCACATATTAGTAATCACATATCAGAGCATAGCTCAAGGGGTGAACAATAAGCCCATGTAAGGGGATGATTTGAGATGCCTTCCTCCTCATGTTCCAGCCCTAATGTGACAACTTATTTACACACAAAAAACAAACAACAAAATTACTCAAAACTATTCTATGTTTTAGATGGTTGAAAGAGGAATCCATAGCAAAAAACGGAATGCAATTCGGAGTTCGTATGAGGGAGAACGAGGCGAAACGGCGGGATTGCGCATAGGGGAGGAGGAGCTTTGGCGGTCAAACCCGGGAGAAAAGGGTTGACCGCCAATGAGTCACCTAAAATGGGCTAGCCATTGGCGACCAACAAAAGGGCGCCATTCCCGTTGGCGACCAACAGACGGCCGCCAAAACGGTCGTGGTCCGTTCTGTCCCCGGATTCGGCCCGGACGTTTTCGGGCCGTTCCGGGACAAAAGTTGGTCCTCCCCCTACTCCCGAGCCTTAGGAACTCAACGCAATCGACGGAATCGAATTCCGACAAGTTTTGCTATTTTTTTTTCGATTTTACCGCCGGACTGCGCAAAAGTAGAACTTAGACCCTCAAAATTTTTCTAAGTGTTGGAGTACAAAAACTTGAAAATTCTCAAAATTTTTCTAAGGCATGAAATTGCCAACTTGAAAAATCTCAAAAATTTTCTAAGGCAAAAGAAAGTATCCAACACTTAGAAATATTTTTCCATAACAAATTAACCCACTCTCAACTCTTATTCGACTAAAACGACTAAACTTAAAGAAAATTAGAAAATAAAGGATACGTGCTGGGGTGCCTCCCAACGAGCGCTTTGTTTAACGTCGCTAGCTCGACGATACCTCAATGAAGCTCATGGTACATCAAATGAGGCTCCCTCTTGACCTCCGAAACTTGTAAACCTCACATGGAAAGGATCGACACTCTTTTCTTGGAACTTCACTTCATTCATCATCATGCCACCTCTCTTGGGACTTGGAACTAGAACCTTTTCTCTTGGAGTTGGCAATTCATTCTCAAGTTTTGGCTTATAGAATGTCACTTCCTCTTCATCAACTCGGAAAGTGAGGCTTCCATCACACACATCCGTTAAAGCTCGACTTGTAGACAAGAAGGGCATACCAAGGATCAAAGGAATGTTGTGCTCTTCTTCGATGTCAAGAACGAAGAAATCCACCGGAAAGATGAACTTTCCAACCTTGATGAGCACATTGTCAATCTTTCCCCAAGGAATTGTGATTGAACGATCCGCCATTCGAAATATAGTCATTGTGGGCATAAGGGTTCCAATCTTCAATCGTTCAAAGATAGGAAGAGGCATCACGTTCACTCTTGAACCCATGTCACACAAGACCTTCTCTAGTACTTGATCACCAATTTCACAAGGAATTGTGAAATCTCCAAGATCGCTTTCCTTGTTGGGGAATTTTCTTTGTAGTCTAGCACTACATCCCTCCGATAACTCAATGGTCATATCATCATCCATTTTAACCTTTCTCTTGTCTACATCCTCCAAGAACTTCTCATGATTTGGCATACTACTCAACAAACCAACCAAATGAGAATTGACATCCAACTTCTTGAACTCTTCCAACCTATCAATGCTCATCTCTACAACTTCTTCATGAAGAGTACTCTCCACAAGATCTTCCCTCTTCTCTCCCCCAAACTTAGCATGGTTCTCGTATCCAAACTCAAAAGGAAATGATATATCATTCATGATACCATCATTCAACTCACTCACATCATCATTCTCTATAGAAGTTTGGGGAAGATGAGTAAGAGAAATACCTTCATGTTTTTTTACACATGGTTTTTCCTCTTGTTGAGTCTCATGGAAAGGCATTGAAAATAGAGGCATCGATGGAGCTTCATAGCTCCAAGGTTGGAGTGGATCATCTTCTACAAGTTGTTGAAAAACCGAGAGTGGTTGTTGATTGATGTGAATCGCCTCTTCTTGGCCAAGAACTCTTCCATTCTTAGGTCTTTGCCAAGCTCGTACTTCTATCAACGCTTTTTTAATCTCTTCATGCTTCTTCTTGAGGTTGGTAATTTGGGAAGCAAGCTCTTCATATTTATCATCCAACACGGAGGTATCTTTCTTCAAATTTACCCTTTCCATAGGCCATTGAAAAGAATTAGAAACCATATCTTCAACAATCCTCATGGCTTCCTTCACATCTCGATTTAGCAAACAACCTCCAGAGGTAGCATCTACCATAGTTCTTGTTTGTGAACTCAAACCACCATAGAAGAAGAAGAGTTGTCGACTCTCATCTAGGCCATGTGGAGGGCATTTCCTTAAGAGCTCACGGAATCTCTCCCAAGCATCGAATATCGTCTCATCCTCATGTTGGGCAAATTGATAAATCTCCGAGATTAGGCGTTGTACCTTGGAAGGTGGAAAGTATCTTGAGAGAAAAGCTTTGCATAGGTCTTCCCATGATTTGATTGACTTCCCATTGAGACCTTTGAACCACTCTTTAGCCCGGTCACGAAGTGAAAATCCGAAGAGTCTCATCCGGATTGTGTCATTTGGCACTCCTTCGAGCTTGAGGGTATCACAAATTTCAAGGAATGAGTATAGATGATCATTTGGGTCCTCGGTGACTTCTCCTCCAAATTGATTTGCTTGAACCAAACGAATCAAGCCCGGTTTGAGCTCAAAACTAGGTGCATCAACCGTGCCCCATTCTCTTCCTTGATAACTAGCCTTTGGAGGTTGGAATATCTCAATTATAGGAGGTAATTGAACCTCTTGAGTTCTCCTCCTTTGCTCTTCCATTCTTGCTTCCATAACCTCCAATTGCTTCCTAAGAACTTCCACTTCCCGATTGATTTCCACATCTTGCTCTTTGGAAGTTCTTTCTCTCTTCTCATAGTCCAAAACAAAAGATTCCACATGTTTAACCTTGGATCTATGAAGTGTGTACCTTTCAAACACACCAACAAAGAGATCAAAAATAATCCAATAAAATGCTTGAATTAACAAGCAAGATACCATCCTAACTATAAAAATAAAAACAAGCTTAGATTAGTAACAAGTGACTAAACAAACTATTGAAATGTCTATCTAATCACTCCCCGGCAACGGCGCCAAAAATTGAATCGTGCTATTTATAGCCTATCAATAATACAATAACCGAACTAGCTAGTAGTCCGGGTCGAACCACAAGGAGTGAATGTATCGATAGACAATCAAGTAGTTCACGTAGTCTCTATCATACTATCTAAGCACATGGTCATGAGTTTGGTGTTTTATAACTAGGCAAGCATTAAGTAAATGAAATAACAAGCAAAAATAAAGGCAAGGAATGTAAAGAACAAGTAAAGGAACAAGTAAAGAAGATATGGTTTCAAATGATTTCCGATGTGATTAGGCTAAAGATTAGGCATTTGATGTATCAAACCATTTTAATTCCTTTGAGTGGCATTATTACATAAAGCAAGCTATCTCATCCTCCTAAGACTTGATAACTAGTAGATTGAATAACATGCTTACCATTCTAAACATATTACCAACTCCTAAAAGCACAATGCCTACTAATCTAACATCAATTCACATAATTCTTTCTAGGAGCAATGCAAATCAATACTAGATAATATGAGCAAGGATTCATGCCAAGTGCTATGAATGGAAGCTTCCTAGGCATTCCATCAAACACCTTGTATGCACTCATGGTTGTCAATCATTCATGCAATTAAATCCAATCAAATCCAAGGGCAACTCAAAGGAAAGGTAGATCCACATCAAAAACCATTAAATCCTAGCCTAATTCACATCATCCATCATTTGAAACCTCAATGGATCTAGCCTAGCATGGATCTAAGCATCAAACCATCAACAACAAGCAAAAACATAATGAAAATGACAAGGAAAGAAAAGTAGAGAAGAAATCTTCAACAATCTCTTCAAACTCCAAGCATAATCTTCAACAATTATTTGAAAATACTAAAAAAGGAGAGAGGGAAACTAGGGTTCTAAAGTTGTTATGCACAAAAGTGAATTACAAGTCGAATTAGATGACAAATAAGGAAAATATCTAGCTATATATAGTTTTCCAAAGCATTGGGGCTAAATTGCAAATACTAGAAACTTAAGTTGAGAAGGTGGGGTAAAATCTGTAATTTCTGGAAAGTTAATTGAGGAGTTGACTATTTCATTTCCGGTTGACCCGTGCAATTTCCGCCCACATTTCCAGTTTGCGCGCTCTCACGGTTTTGGCTCGTTCTCTCTCGTCCGACATCGGAAAATTAATCCGCAAAGTGCTACGGCTTCCTCTTTCGACCCTCTTCGACATAGGCTAAGTAAAACTTGCCCAGAAAATTGCCACAGCACCTGAAATCAGCACGGAAACCGAGAGAAAAACGCAAAGCATATAGAAAAGGCATAAATGGTAAAAACCTATCATTTCTATTCATTTAAGCACAAATCCGAACCAAAACACGCATCGAGACGCATCTAAAGCATGCTAAATATGTGGTTATCACCTGTGTACACTAGTCCAAGTAAGATAGCAAATCTTAACGAGGACCCGAATTCGATTAACTTAAATTGGCGTAGCCAATGCAGATAGGCGTCATACATAAATCAAAACATTTATGGCATGACAATACTTGAAAATAAACATTTTCATCATACATTCTATAACTTTACTTGTATAAGAAAGCCCACCTCGAATACCGAAACAAGAATTGGTATTAAGGATTTCGCGTCGTTCGCCTTCCGGTCGACCTCCGCCTATTTAGAAGATAAATTATAAGAATTTCCATTCTTATAAACTACATAAATCTTTTTAAGAATATTCCTATTCTTAAGTTCCTATTTTCTCGATCGACTAAGGTTCCGTTGATAGGTCATGAGACTATCAATCAGAATTAATAACTTATACGACTAAGGATAGTCGTAAATTATCCTCGTATATACTTAAATTAATTATTTTTAATTGAAGTATCATTGTTAAAAAAAATCCCGGAGGATTAATAATCTAAGGTTAATTATAACCGCAAATAATATAAGTTCGATAGTAATCGAACTTGATTAATGATTCGAGTTAATCGAATTAATCGCTTTATCTTACCGTCTCTCGTTTCATAAAAATTAATAAATAAATGAACGAATTAAATAAATGCAGTTGGGCCGAATAAATTAAATAACCCGGCCCAACGAATTTGGCCCATACCCTAGCCCAAACCCAAACCCAAACCCAACCCGAACCCGGACTCGACCCGACCCGACCCCGACCCAACCCCCAATTCCCAAATTGAAAACAAATCCCTAACCCACTCTCCTCACACACAAACGCGTACACACACACCACACTATTCTTCCCCTCCCTTTGCTGCTCCTCTCCGTCGCCGGCGCCGCTCTCGCCGACGGCGAGGGCTCGCGTTGCCGGCGACGGCCGACTCCCTCTCTCTCTCACCTCTTTCCCCCTCCCTCTCTCTCTGTTCTCGCTCTCTCTCCCTCTGGCTCGAACGAGCACAGCCGCTGCTCGTCGGCGGCGTAGCAGACAGCCGCCGCAGGAGGCCATGGCCACCGTCATCGTCTCGGTAAGCCTCTCTCTCCCTCTCTACTTTTCTGGCCCCCTTCTCTCTCTCTCTATAACTTTCCTCTCTCGATTATAGAAACGTTTATTAGGTGTTTCTTTTAGGTTCGATTATGGGGTTAAATCCCAGATTATGAATGTCTTGCCTCTTTCAAACATGTAACATAATTCGTGCTTTAACACTCTTGTGGTTTCTATTATCTAGAGGTTCGTTTTTGAACAAGTCTTATAGCTTAGGTACTTGATATGCTATGGTTTAAGCTTATGCATTATTCTAGACATGCTTGGCTTCTTAGAATCTCATGCTTGATGTTTTATAACTAATAAGCATGCTTTTCATATCCTTTCTAATTATAGAGAGATTTGAAGTGAAGGGTTTAGGAATTTGTTTATGGATTCATGCTTGGTTGTATTACATGTTTGAAGGTTGAAACTAAATTGATAAGCTTATATCTTTGCATACTTGTTGTGAAACTTAACTACTTATCTTGCTTACTAGAACTTACTTAAAAGAAGTGGTGTTGAGAACTTACTTATGCTTTAAGAGGGCTGAATTTGCTAGTCTTTCCCCCTCTTCCTTATTCCTCTTCTCCTTCTCAAATTCTAATTTTTTTTCTAAGTGTTGAGAGTGTTTGATTTTGCAAACTGATTTAGTTAAAGAAGAGGGGTTCTTATAGCACTCTTGGATGTGATCTTTGATGGTTGAGTGTGAGAGTTGATGGAGGTTTTTGAGGCTCAAGAAATTTGCAGAGATTCTTGAGGAATCTTGGCCAAAATCTCACTTTTCCTTACCTCTTTCTCTGCATATTTGCAGCTGCATGTTTGAGCATTTTGGGGTGGATTTATCCTCCTACTTTTGGGTCTAAGAGCTGTCATTTGGTAGCTTACTTAGGTGCTTTCCTTTTATCCTTTGTGCAGATTTTTGGGCTACCCTTTTGGACAAGTTGAGGGGCTGATTTCTGCAGGAATTGGCTGCCAATTTGCAGCTTTATGGAGGTGAAGCCCCCCTTTTTTTCAACTTGACGGAGGTGAAGCCCCCCTTTTGCAACTTGAGGGAGGTGAAGCCCCCCTTTTTTTCAACTTGACGGAGGTGAAGCCCCCCTTTTGCAACTTGAGGGAGGTGAAGCTCCCCTTTTGCAACTTGAGGGAGGTGAAGGGAAGGTTGATTTGAGGACAAAAGGGAGAGTATTGGTTATGCATTATCCATTATCTATTATTGTTTATGCATTATCCATTGCTTATAAAAGTGTAATAGCTAGATCTTGAATTGATCTCTTATTTTCTTGTATTATTCTTTTATTCATTCATGAATAGGTGTATTACTATGTATGGACTATAAATTATTCCATTATCTTCTTGCATTAGAATTATTGAATATTTATATATACACACTATACTTATTTGTAACGGGCTTCTCCCGTAATTATAATCGGGCTCGACCAATATGGTAGGTAATGGGCTTGACCCAATACTACAACTACTTTAGTAACGATCTACATCGTTAGTTATTAAATTATCGATTCGATAATTATTTGAATAGTTCGTAATAGATTTCGACCTAACATTATCGCAGTCGGAATTAAATTGCTAAATCGAATTTAATTACTTCGATTTCGTATATTAATACGAGTATCACTCGCAACTAATTATCAATAATTTTTTTTTTTTTATACTAACGAAAGTGCGGGCCATTACAACAAACGAGGAGACATAATATTATGATTTCATTCTTCGTTTCTCATTCAATCTTTAAAATGAGAAGGATGCCATAATACTGGCCACGTTTCTAAATTGGGGTGTCCCAGCCGACTTGGCCACTATTCTTTTTTAGCTCAACATTTCACTTTCACTTTTTTAGTTTAATACTTTTATATTGTTAAGAATAAATTTGAATGGCTAGTTTTAGTTTTCCTTCATTGGGAACACAAATTCAAGGTAATTAATTAATGTAATTCACTCCTTAAAAAGTGTGCCCAAACGAAAGGGGCCAAGTCGGCCGGGACGGAGGGAGTATTAAATAACCTACAGTTTATTAGTGGATTTATATGCTTGGAAAATTTTGTTTATGCATGACATGTTCTCATTGGCTCTACCAATTCCATCCGAGTCTAAATTAAATTAGATAATGTTCCTATTACAAATTTAATTTTGAAATTATTGTTCAGGGTCGGTTATATAGTTATATTCAGTATGAATAATAACGACGGCCTCATATACGTATTTAATATTAATATAAGAGCATGTTACACAAAGCATGTGTAAATAAAAAGAAGAAATGTTTGTGAATTGGTGTAGCGGTAACGTTACTGTCTGAGATCAATGATCTTAAGTTCGTATCCTTTATAACACAACTTTTAAATTTCTTATTAATTATTTAAAAAGTAGATAAGTAAAATAGTAGGCCCTTGCAAAGAAAAATAAATTCAATGTTATAAAATTTAGCTGATATATTCTTATTACATTGGGAAAAATCATTTACTAATTATAATAACTTTTCGAAATTAATAGAGTAGTATTGTTTAAAGAAAAGTATTACGAAAACTAAAATTTTGGGCCGCAAGGCACGGTGTTGAAGACCCTTTGCAGTTTTGTTGGAAATTGTTAAGAACGAATTTGTTAAGGGGGAACATATAAGGGATATCTTAGTGTTTTGATTTGATCCCAAAACTCCAAAGCGTTCTGTTCCCAAGCGACCCATTTTGATGTAGTCAATAAAGTTAGAATTTTTCTAAGCCTACTCTGTTAGGATGGCTCTTTAATTTGCTTAGATTTTAGGCTTCAAATTTTCAAGTGAAGGCCACTCGCTTGAGTGTGTTTTTCGAAGCGAAGCAAGTCTAGCAAGCCGAAGTGAAGCGTGCCGAAGAATAGTGTAGCGAAGCGATCGCTACAGTAGATTCAAAGCGAGTCTGCCAAAGCGAAGCAAAGCGAGCGCTACAGTTCAAAGTCAAAGCGAAGCGAAGCAAGTGCTACAGTGAAAAGTCAAAGCTGGTCAACTCTAGTCATCACTTTCCAAAGCAGTCACTAGGGAACTTTATCTCCCGAAGCGGCTCACTACAGATTGACTACGAAGTGACTCACTTCAGAGCGGCCGCTACAACTTCAAAGCGAAGCGAGCCACTACCTACCAGAAAGCGACAGTGCGACTCCCGCCCATATTTTGAACTCCAGTCAACAGGAGATCGTAGCATTAATTACAAGATCTCCACGTGTCGAAAGCGGAGTGGAGCGGAAGAGTTGACTGCCAGGCCGACAAAGGCGCCGCAATAGTACTGGCTCGCTCCAGTTACTGTTAGCCTTGTAAGTTAGCCAATTTTGGCAAAATGCCAAAACTGGACGTCTGAAAAAGGTGCCAGCCTGCGCAAGTACTGTCAAGAGGAGGAGGGACAAGGCCACCAACCAAGCAACGGATCTCGGCCATCTCTCCGCCTATAAATAGTGAAGGATGAAGACGAAGAGAAGTAGAACACTACTTGAGCATTCGAGCCTACTGCAAACAAACACTCCCAAGCCTTCGAGCAAATCTTCGAGTCTTTGTTTTCAAGTGTTCTCCGAGTTTCCAGTTCATCGGAACTCGTCTTCACAACCTTCACACTGAGAGTCTAAGCCCATTCCATATCCAAGCTTAGAAGAAGAGCTCTAGCCATCTTTGCACTTACTGTAAAGAGCTCTTCATAGTGTGTTCGTCAACCAAAAACCCTAAATCTGTCTGTTAGGTTTTTGAGTCGTCGTTAGGTTGTTTTCGATCCAAGGCCCTTCTTTCATCGATTGGAGAAGCCTCGATCATAGAGTCTAGGTCCAAGCTTGCACTTACATCGTTTGTGTAAAGCTCGATCGAAGCTAGGCTGTAAGGAGAGCCTGTAATCTCCCTGTCTGTCCAACTGAAGCGAGAGAAGCTTCCAGTCTAGTTAGGTTTTTGGTGTGAACCCAGAATCACCCAGCGTCTGTCAGATCCAAGCGAGTGAAGCTCGATCTTGACCAGGCTTTTGAAGAGCCCGAAATCTTCAAGTTCTTGAGTAAAAAGAACGGTTGCCGTCGTGCAACAAAGTGGACGTAGGAGTGTTATCTCCGAACCACTATAATTCTCTGTGTCGTATCTCTCTAACCCTAAACTCTTACTTGTTTGATTATCCATTGCATATTGCATCTAAACAAACCTAATCTGGAAATTTTAAATACTTAGGAAAGATTGTTAGCTCACCAAATTCCGCATATACGAGTAAAGACTCCCTCTTGATCAAGTGCTCACTTCGGTCAAGCAGGCAAGCTACGTACTGTAGATCTAGCTTCAGCTAGGTCTTAAGTTTCAAGTGAGCTCTTTACTTGTTACTCTGAGTTAAGGGATTTGAAGTTGAGAAACTTCAAAATACGTATTCACCCCCCCCCCCTCTACGTATTTTCCTATTAACAAACCGGGACCAACAAGTGGTATCAGAGCAGCGGTTCTTTCGAGCCTCTGCTTTGCATACCTGAAGCGAGCCACCACTCGCTTCACGTTGTCTCACTGAACCGGATCCTATTTTCCTAAGTGCATCAAAACCTCACCCACGCATACTGCATTTACTGCTGATAGTTTGCTATGTCTACATACAGTGCATCAAATCTTCCACAGTTATCGATCGAAGGATACGAGATATGGAGTTTCCGAGTCGAGAGCTTCCTATGCTCAATTCACGACCGGATGTGGGAAGTCATTGAGGACGGACCAATCGAGATCAAGAAAGCCATATCTGTGGATGTTCCAGCCGCTGAAGGTCGTCCAGCCCACGTTCGACAACAGTACGTGGAGAAGGATAAGGATGAGTATACTCCAAATGACTTCAAAGTCGCCAACCTCGACAAGATTGCACGCCACACGATGCAGAGCACCGTGTCGGACGCTTATCTACCAACGATAAGGAAGTGCGCGACTGCAAAAGAAATGTGGGAAACCCTAGCCCTCATTTCTCAAGGCACAGACAAAATCAAGGAGAACAAGCTCACCGTTCAGATGCGGGAGTTTGAAAGCCTGATAATGAAGCCAGGAGAATCCATCGACGCATTCGAGCTGAGAGTTACCAACATCACTGCAACTCTCAACTCACTTGGGAAGGAACTCACAAATAAGGAAGTCAACCTGAAGATTGTCCGAGCTCTCACCAGGAAGTGGTAGACAATGAAGGAGCTGTATCTAGCTACCAAGGATCTATCCAAGCTCACACCGGAGATTCTATTTTCCGAACTCAAAGCTCATGAATTCGATCTGAATCGAATGAACCTCGACGAAGAGGATGAAGCTCCCACGACGTCAAAAGGAGTAGCATTCAAAGCTGCCGAAGGGCCAAGCGAGCAGTCGGTAGCCAAGATGACAAGGGAAGAGTTGGAAGAACATGTTGCGTTCTTATCCAAGAACTTCAACAAGATGAACTCTCGAGTGGGCAAATACAAAAGATTCTACAAGCAGTACAAAGGGAGGAGCACTGATGCTCGAGAAGGAAAAGGAAAGAGAGAAGAGACGACCAAGACGATCCCGCGCGACATGATGGAAGTGGAGTGTTACCACTGCCACAAGATGGGCCACTACAAATCCGATTGCCCAAAGCTCAGTGCCAAAGAGCGCGAGGAATTGAAGGCCAAGAGGGATGCTCCAAGGCGAGCGCTCGTAGCGAGTGAAGTGCCGGTCGCTACAACTGAAGATCCACCAAGCGACTCAGATGCATTCACAGATCCAAATTCCAGTGATGGTGAGGATCTTGGATTTATGGCGCTCACCGACGAAGAAACAGGAGAGGTATTCTTCTATCCTTCAATCACTTCAATTACACTAGCACACACTGTCAATGAGGAAGAACAATCCTCTTCATGGAGTGAGTTGTTTGACAAGCACCAGAAATTGTCAAGCGACCACGAAGTGGTAAAACAAGCTCTGTCTCAAAGCGAGAAGGAGAACCGAAAGCTAGCCCGTGAGCTTGACGAAGTCAAACTTAATTTAAGGGCTATGACTAGTAAGTTCGAGGATCTTTTCGCTAGACATCAAAGCTTGGAGGGAAGGTATGAAACCCAGTCCGCTCTAGTTGCCAACTTGAACAAAGCATCATTTGCTAGGCAGGCACTAGAGGGCTCGCTTCTACCTTTTGGTAGGAAAGCTGGCCTTGGATATGAGGGTGGACCTCCCAAGCCGACTGTCTTTGTTGGTGCATCTCACACTACACCATCAGTCACTTTGGAATTGCCCACTGCAGCCAAAGCGACCACTAACAAAGATAAAGGCGAAATGGCTGAGAACCCTAAAAGGAAGCCTATGAAGATGTCTATATCTTTTAGGGCAGATCCTAAGGGCAAGCAAAGTTCAACAGTCCCTAGCACTCAACATGCTAAGTCTTATCAATCCAAGGGTAAAGGGAGAACTGTTGAAGCTTCTAAGTCTCAAGCCAAGACACGAGAGACAAAGGATCTACCTCTTAAAAAGAGGAGTAATGTCTATGTGTCACGTTATCCGGACTGGAGATGGTCCAACCGGACTAACGTTGAGGGGGAAGATTTTGAAGCTTCCACTGGGTCGCTTCAGATTCCCAAAGTTTCTGAAGCGAGTCAGGGTCAAAACCCTAGTTGGACCGCTTTGAGGAAACCAAGCGAGCCGCTTCGACAGACTAAGTCAGTCTCTAAACCCAGAGCTAATCCGAAGCGAGTCGCTTCAGGATATAAGCAAAATGGGAAGAGCATAGGTAGGTCTAAAGCGAGCCGCTACCCCTCTTGCACACACTGTTACACGTGTGAAAACTGCACTAAGGCAGAAGTCACAGTTTTCTAAGGTCGAGAAGCCCAAGACACAAGCTTCATCTCAAAAGAGAGTGAAGCAAGTGTGGGTATCTAAGGGAACTAACCTGCAAGGACCCAAACTGATTTGGGTACCAAAATCTGTCTAATTGCAGGTGAGCGCCGTGGATCCCATGCCGAGTGAGGGTCAACTAGTATGGTACTTGGACAGTGGATGTTCAAGACACATGACCGGCATGAAAGCTCTACTTCACAACTATATAGAGAAGAAGGGTCCACACGTAACCTTTGGTGACAACTCTCGAGGAAGCACCAAGGGATATGGCGCACTGAAAGTTGGAAAGCTCACAATTGAAGAAGTCTCCTATGTGGAAGGACTCAAGCACAACCTGTTGTCCATTTCACAATTTTGTGATAAGGGGTACAGGGTGGAGTTCATCTCCAACAAGTGCATTGTGAAGAGTAAACTCACTTCCCAGATTGTGCTCACTGGAATCAGGCAAAGAAACGTCTACATAGCATAATGGGACAGCTGCAAAGAGGAAACTTGCCTAGTTGCAAGAAGTGCTACAAAAATTGGATGGCTATGGCACAGACGCTTGAATCATCTCAACTTCAAAGCCATCAATCGCTTAGCTCGAAAGGGTTTGGTGCAAGGCATACCGAATGAAGTCTTCATCAAAGACCATCCATGCTCACCATGCCAACGAGGAAAGCAGACGAAGAAGCACTTCGCCAGTCTTGAAGAAGCTTCATCAAAGCGAGTGCTCGAACTGCTTCACATGGATCTGTTTGGTCCAGTTAATCCAGTTAGCGTAAATGGAAGGAAGTACACTCTAGTTGTAGTTGACGACTTCTCTCGCTACACTTGGGGTTGTATTCCTCTTCAGCAAGAAGGAGACACTGACCAAACTGCCACAACTACTCAAGCGATTGGCTGTGGAAAAGAATCAAGCTATTGTGACCATCCGCTCCGACAAAGGCACAGAGTTCTTGAACTCTACAATTGAAGCGTACTGCACGGAGCATGGCATAGCACATCAAACCTCTTCAGCACGAACACCTCAACAGAATGGAGTTGCTGAAAGAAGAAATCGAATCATCAAAGAAGCCGTTCGAACCATGATTGCAGACTCGAAGCTTCCGATGAAGTATTGGGCTGAAGCTGCCAACACGGTGTGCTACACACAGAATCGGACGCTTCTCAACAAACGGCATGACAAAACTATTTGAACTAATTGTGCCACAGTTGAGCGTTTCTGTCCAATGGCTACATATATGAAATATGGACAGGGAGAATTCCTAACATATCTTATTTCCATATTTTTGGCTGTAGGGTCTTCATTCACAACAATGGGAAGTCACAGTTGAAAGCTTTTGAAAGCAAAGCTGATGAAGGAGTATTCTTAGGATACTCCACGTCTAGCAAAGCCTACAGAGTGTTCAACTGTAAAACCCTAATTGTGGAGGAATCACCCCATGTCGTATTTGATGAATCTTCTTTAAGTCTTCCACAGGAACAGGCTCAAGCGAATGAAAAGGATCAAAGCAAGGAACCCTCAAATCAACTCACATGGGACGTGCTCGATGAAGATGATGAGATCAAGGACTCAAGCGAGCAGAATCCCAAAGGAAAAGTCGAAGCCGCCCCCAAGATTCCTGAAGCTAGTGCAGGCCAAGCACCCAATCCAGTCGCTTCAGATAATGAATCGAGCGGCAAAGAAGAAGATGAAGATGAAGCTGGCGGATCCAAGCGAGCATGGCTCAAAGATCACTCACCAAGTCAAATCATTGGAGATCCATCCAAGGGTGTAGTGACCAGAAGTCAAGTGTTTGGAGAAAGTGCCATGTTCAGTTGCTTTCTCTCAAACATTGAGCCATCAAGCGTGGAGGAAGCCCTAGCCGACTCTAACTGGGTAATCGCCATGCAAGAGGAGCTGAATCAATTCACCAGGAACGACGTATGGTACCTCGTGGATCGTCCCAAATTCCAGCACGTAATTGGCACCAAATGGGTGTTCAAGAACAAGACGGACGAGGACCACAACGTTGTGAGGAACAAGGCGCGACTCGTTGCCAAAGGCTACTGCCAAGAGGAAGGAATCGACTTTGACGAAACCTTCGCTCCAGTGGCACGGCTTGAAGCTATCAGATTGTTTCTAGCCTATGCAGCAGCCAAGAAGTTCAAGGTCTATCAAATGGATGTGAAGAGCGCATTCCTCAACGATGAACTCAAGGAAGAAGTGTATGTGGAGCAGCCACCGGGTTTCGAGCAGGGAGATAAAGTGTATCGATTAAAGAAAGCCCTGTATGGGTTGAAGCAAGCTCCCAGAGCTTGGTATGATACACTATCTCAATTCCTAGTGGAGAATGGCTTCCACAAAGGGAAGATAGATCGAACTCTATTCACCATCAATCATGGAGATGATATGCTATGGGTTCAGATCTACGTGGACGACATCATATTTGGATCACCAAATCAGTCACTTAGCGAGAAGTTTGGAGAGCTGATGAAGACCAAGTATGAGATGTCGATGATTGGCTTGATGAGCTGCTTTCTAGGTCTACAAGTGAAGCAGCAGGATAATGGAATTTTCATCAACCAAGCCAAATACACTAGAGATATGCTTGCCAAGTTTGGTGTTCAACATGCTAAAGCGGTGAAGATCCCTATGAATACCAACTGGAAGATGGAGCCAGACGAAGGAGGAAAATCTGTAGATCCTACAGATTATCGTGCCCTAATTGGGTCACTACTCTATCTCACTGCAAGCAGGCCAGATATTGCTTTTGCAGTCGGAGTCTGTGCTCGCTTCCAAAGCAACCCCAAGCACAGCCATCTTGATGCTGCCAAGAGAATTCTTCGATATTTGAAGGGCACTGTCAATATGGGGCTGTGGTATCCAGCGGAGGACAATTTGGAGCTCACTGGATATTCAGATGCTGACTATGGAGGGTGCAGAGTTGATAGGAAATCAACGTCAGGCACGTGTCAGTTCTTGGGAAGCAAGCTGATCTCGTGGTTCTCTAAGAAGCAAACAAGCGTAGCCACTTCAACAACTGAAGCTGAATACATGGCCGCAGGAAGCTGCTGTTCTCAAATCCTATGGCTTCGTCAACAGTTGAAGGACTACAAAGTTGAAGCGAATGAAATTCCGATCTTCTGCGACAACAACAGTGCCATATGTATCTCGCAGAATCCAGTGCTTCACACCGATGCAAGCGCGTGGAAATTCGACATCATTTCATTCGTGATCATGTCGAGAAGAAGGATATCAAGCTCGAGAAAATCCATACCGATCTCCAGCGAGCAGATATTCTCACCAAGCCTCTAGCTGAGTCTCGTTTCAATCAGCTATGCATGGAATTAGGGTTATTAGACCCTGGTGAAGAATGCTAGTTCCAGGATGCACGGAGGAGTGATCGCTTGTTCCCTTGTGCGTCACTCGCTTCGGATCTTCACCAACTCAAGCGAGCCACTTCAAAATCTCACTCGCTTGAAGAAAATGAAGTAAGGTAGAGAAAGGTGGAGTATTGGAAGAAGTTCCTTACCAACTTACAGGAATTGTTAAGTATATGGCTAAGGGGGAACTAATGCTTACTCTCGGAGCAAGCTACTTCCAAAGCGAGCAAAGTTTGCTGCTAGTTCGAATTCTGCGTCGCTTCAATTTGCCCTAGCTTGGGTCAAAGCGAGTCGACTGTAGATTCATTCTCTAGACTGTAGGAAAGCTTGAAGGTTTACCTTTTTATACAAAAGGTTGCAGGGCTGGTGACATGCTTCTGCGTAAAATACGAGATTGTCTTGTCAGAGCATTCTCATTGTCATCCTGTCCATTTCTGCTCTGAGATAAGGACTTGTACTCATCCCCCATTCGTCGTGAATAAGTACACTTACGTGATGCTCCCTTCGGGTTGTAGTAAGCTTGTGTACTATATTCATTTTCTCCCCCATTCACGTCGATGGAGGACTCTCTAATTCGTAGAGGAAGTTGAATGCCATGATGAAGAATGCCAAGAAGATGAAGTAACCAACAGATGGTATCAACAAGCTTCAAAGCAAACAAGTGGATTCAACAACCTGAAGTCCAAAACAAATGAAGTCTTCAACTAGTGGTATCAATCTCCTACGAAGTGAGATTGACTGGTAAGCATTTCAATTTTAAGTACACTAAGTGAGCCGAAGCGTGCTAGAAACCTTCACTCACTACGTGGAAAATATGAAATGAATCTGACACAAATACAAAGAGGAAAACACTCTTGTTTATCCTCGAAGTATGTAAGTCAGAAACATTTTAAAATTAAGCAAAGAAATTCAATTTCTTATTCCAGTCGCTTCAGATGGCCAAGCGAGTGCTACGTCACTCAAAGCTAGCCATCGCAAGCGAGTGCGGAACAGTCACTCAAGCGAGTGCCTCTCAAGCGAGTCAAGGTCTAGCTGCCCAACTCGAAGCGAGCGGGCACGAAGCGAGTATGAGCTGTCTGCACTCGAGTGCCTATTTCACTTTCTGCCAAGCATTTAATGCAGGTTCACGTACGGCGAAAATATCGGGCGCGTGGTTCTCACTTTGAATTCGAAGCGGGAAAAGGCGGAGAAGATCCAGCCGTCGAATCTCAACAGCCCCCAATCTGCAGCCGTTGGATTAGCGCCGTATAAGACAACCCAATCACAGCAGGCCAAGTGGAGACGCCGAGCAAGTGGCGGTTCACTTTTACTGTGGTGACGCCGGACACATCAGATCCATCACCGCACGTCCGCCGCCTACCTACAGGACTTACGGCAATATTACCGTCCTACCCCTGCCACGTCAGCCATGACCTAACTCTATATATATGGGACGTCGCTGAACTGCAGAACCTTTCACAGCCTTCAAAAATTTCCATTCTCGTGCTTAGATCTGCAACATCTGCAACTCACGAGTCTCAACCCTTGCTTTTCATCGTTAAAACTCTGCTCAAAATTCTTCAAATTTCACCATGGGCAAGAAGCAGAAGAAAGAAACGATGGAGGAGTTTCTCACGGAGGTCGACAATCACATCAATGTCGAGCCTCATCTCGATCCAGCCATTATCGAGAAAAATGGTTTTCTCCGTAGAGCCGTGACCAAGGCCGGTCTATGGAAATTCGTGACGGCAGTTCCGTCAAAGATTCTGGCAAAAGCGGTGGGTGAGCTTTTGCTGAACTTGAGGAAGGAGCATAATACATCCTCATTCACTGATCCACAGACCAGGAAGCCGGTGGAGGTGGATATGAGTGAACTCATCGGCGCGTTCGATTTGCCGAGAGAAGGAGGAGACTCACTGCTAGATCTGGGTCTTTCGGCCGGAGTTCAGTACGGTCGTTTTGCAGCCGATGGAGCAGATCCAAACTTCAAGGAGGCCAGTATTCGTACAAGTTTGAAGGCCCCCTTCAATCATATCTGCGAGCTCTTTTCGAAGAGTGTCGCATGCTACATCGGAACACTAGACACTTTCTCCGAAACGAAGCTGATCGCCACTGCAGTCATCGTCGACAGCCTCACCGGGACCAAATTCAACTGGCATGGATGGTTTCTCCAACAAATCCACGAGGCTGCTGACGACTTCGCGTTCGTAAAGGGAAGCACCGATCAGATTCTCCGCAAGGGGAAACTGAAGTTCTTCTCGAGACTCTCCTTTGCTTTGGAGAAGAAGTTTCCGGGGAAAGCATGGCCGGAAACTGAGACCACCATCTACAACAAACAGTCCATCTACTACGACAAGTGGAGGAAATCAAAAACGTTGATGGATTTGGGACTTCTTGAAATCGAAGTGCCCGTCGCAAGACCGGTTGCCGAAAGGCAAGCTGAAGTGAGCCAAGCGAGGCAGGTCGCTTCACCCGGGAAGTGAGCCGCGCCAAAGCGAGGCAAGAAGATGAAGCGAGTCACTTTGCTTGTCCAAGAAAGCGAGGCGGTGGAGAAGCCGCTTGAGGACATTGAAGTGACTCAACCCCAGCCTTCACCAATCAAAGCCAAATCACCCCCACTCCAAATCCAAACCCACACCACCCAAATACCAGAACCTCAATCTTCATCAACCCAACAACCACTTACACAGAGAACCCCCCTCTCTCCCCACGAAGAAGAATCTGCATCTTCTTTGCATATACCCAAAATCCCTCTACTCCAAGTCGACCCAGTCGAAGCCTACACGACTTTTCAACCATTCCAATCTCTGCAAACACAACCACCACACACTGAAGCTATCCAAATATCCGAAACCCAAGAAACCACATCCCAATCCCCCACGACATCGGCAGCTACAGCCGATACCGCCCAAACTGTTGGTGAACTCCCCATAATTCCTCAGTTCGTACCTCCTGCCCTCACCATAAAAACGCAAGCTCTCGAACGCTATGTGAAGGAGAGAGAGCAAGCCGCAGAGACAATCAATCTTCGCTACTCCAATGTTCCATGGACAGACGTATTCTACACCAATGTCGTCGATTTCCTGACGTACATCACCTATCGTGGAACGGAGTACTATAAGATCTTCAGGCTCCTCAAAGCATTCACAGAGGAAGAACTGATCCAAATGGAAGCCAAACTTCTAAACTTCATTGGCGAAAACGGCTTCCATGCCTTTCTTGATGGGACCAGCTTCTGGGAGAAGCTGGATGCAAAGGTGAAAGAAGCCTATCCACTCGCTACAGTTCCGAAGCGAGTGCCCTCTTCCCATGAAAGGAAGCTGATCAGGGAGCATAAGGAGGAGGTGGAGTTAAAGGATGCGGAGATCGCTAGCCTTCATAGCGAGATAACAAAGAAGAGTGAGGAGATGGAGAAAAAGGCGGGGGAGGTCATCAGTCTTAGAGAAGACTTTGACAGGAAAAAGAAGGTTTTGGAGGGAAAGGTGGAGGAAAAGGAGAAGTTGCTGGAGGAGAAAGAGAAGGCGCTGGAGGCGCAAGTGAAGTTGGTGGGAGATCAATCAGCAACAATTACCGAACTCAAGGGCTCGCTTGACGCGGAAAGGAGCCGCTTGAGGGAGGTGAATGCCAAACTTGTCTCTCTTGGCAAAGAAAAGAAGGAGCTGGAGAAGGAGTTGAAAAAGTTGAAGGAGGCGTATGAGAAGAGAGAAGAGGAGTTGATAAGGACAGGAAGCGAGCTGCTGAGCACTAAAAAGACTCTCGATTCACTCAGGAATGAAATGAAGCTGCTCAAGCAAGAAAGTGAGCTCGATAAAAAGGAACTGGAGAGTCGGAGGAGAAGTGCGCAGGCTATTGACCTACAGAACGCTGAATTGACTCTACTACTGGAAAAGGTCAAGGAGCTGGGTGAAGCGTACACGGAAAAGATTGCTGCAAGTTCCGAATTCCATCTCTCTCTAACCAGAGAGAGAGGAGCCTTGAGACGATGCAAGCTGAACTTGAAGCGGCTCAGGAATTCTGGTACTTCAACTTGCAAGAGGAGAAGGCGGATATAAGGAGGGAAGTTGAAGCGGAGCTGGAGGCTCGCTTCAGAGAAGTAGAACCGTTGGAGAGGATGGTGACTTCCATTGTTGAGAGAGAGAAACAATGTGAATATTTGTTGGAGGAAATCTCCATCAAAACAACCGAACTGATGGCTCCCACTGTGGGAAAAGCCGAGAAGATGTTGGAGGCCATCCTCAACACAGTCAACTCTCTTCATAATTCCATCTCTGGAAAATCACTCATCCTAACCCCTGGCAGTGATGATGCCAAAAAGGGGGAAGGACAAGTGAAGCTAGGAGGAGTCGGAGGTTCGGGGGGAAGCAGAATTGGTGTAGAGTTGATGCTGGAGGGAGGCAATGATGTTGGAGGTACGGAGGATGTGATGGATGATGAAGCGAGGGCCTTTCTTGCAAAGGGCAAAATCAAGCTCACGAAGGAGGAGTTGATGAAAAACCTCGAAGAGCCCAGCAGGCCGCTTCATGAAAAAGTGCTGAGTGCTTCAATTGCACGGCATCCTCCGGTGACCGTGTTAACAAAGGAGGAAAGGCGGAAGCAGGTGGAGAAGGATGCTGCCATGGCGTGGGAGATGGAGCGCGGTTTTGAACTAACAAAACAATCTGTTGCTGCAGGTGCTTCATCTAGTTCCCAAGCGGCCGCTTCTCCCAAAGCGCCCGCTTCAGCCGCCGCGCCAGCTTCGTCAGCCGCACTCACTTCGACTACTGTTGCACTCACTTCATCTGCAATTGTCCCCTCGAGTGCTGCTACAAAGAAGAACATGCCACCTCCCCCTCTACCAAAACTTCCTTTGAAGCGAACTGCTCCAGAGACGAAAGGAGATGACCTCGCGGCCAAGCGCCAAAAGGTCAAGCAAGCAGTTGCTTCTAGGACAGAGAAAGAGGAAAGAAAGAGGAAAGGAAGAGAAGAAGGGAGAAGCGAAGGCGAGAGGAAGAGGAGGATAAATGCCAGGCGACTCCAAGTAATTGACGCACGGATCGAGGAACACTTCAGTGAAGTGTTACTCATCCAGTCTTCTCTAGTGCGCAGTGCCTTCATCCCTCTTATGCCAGATGAGTCCGAAGCATGCGAAGCACAAGCCATATCTGATGCATGTGACGTGACGACAAAGGAAATGGTTGAGTCAGGACGCTACCCTCGAACAGATGAACAAGACTATATTCGCAAACGACTCAATGAGAAGCGTCCATCGTGGAACAGCGAGTCGGGAGCGAAATTCAAGAAGGTCATGACTCAACTGTCAAAGAGATCAGAAGAGGAGTTGGCCAAGCGGAGGGATGAGCACCTGGACGGAAGGGAAATCGAGGACTTTATTCCGGGAGATCTGCGTGAACAGTGGCTATACTACAAGGACTTGTTCATCAAAGCCTATTATTACTGGGAGGTAGTGCCGCTGCAGGATCAATGTTCTCGGATAAGTGCCCTCAACAACTTTCTCGCTACCTATGACGATAGACTGCGACGAAAAATCTTTACCATGGCTGAACAAGCTCAACCCAAGCCAATTGTCGTCAAGGTACCAGCAGTGAAGGACTTCCCCATGCCTTATCATCCAGGCACGGACGTTCCTGACAGAGGAGTCACTGATGAGGAGGTGGATGAAGCTTTCAAGCTGGAGAGTGCATGGAGGAGGCCGAGCATTCACACCGTAAACACCATGGAATCAAGAGTCCTATCAGCCTATGCTCTTGATATTGTTGATGAAGGAGAGAAGAAGGAAGAGGAGAAGGAGGAGAAGGATGAAGCTGCAGGAAATCTTTGAATTTCAAGCTTCATATTTTGTGAACTGATGTTCATTTATCTCATTTCAATTTCTGTCTCTTCTGTGTCATTTACTCGCTTTGTGAATGACTTTACTTATTGCTACAAACTCAAACAATTTAACCAAAAAAAAAAGGGAAGGAACTTAAAAGAAAATTACAAACGAAGCTGCAAAGGAAGCAGTCGCTTGAAGTTCCCTTCACGGTTAGATAGACTAGATTTATTTTTATCTAAGTCTGATGGGTTTTGGCATCATCAAAAAGGGGGAAATTGTTGGGAATTGTTAAGAACGAATTTGTTAAGGGGGAACATATAAGGGATATCTTAGTGTTTTGATTTGATCCCAAAACCCCAAAGCGTTCTGTTCCCAAGCGACCCATTTTGATGTAGTCAATAAAGTTAGAATTTTTCTAAGCCTACTCTGTTAGGATGGCTCTTTAATTTGCTTAGATTTTAGGCTTCAAATTTTCAAGTGAAGGCCACTCGCTTGAGTGTGTTTTTCGAAGCGAAGCAATTCTAGCAAGCCGAAGTGAAGCGTGCCGAAGAATAGTGTAGCGAAGCGATCGCTACAGTAGATTCAAAGCGAGTCTGCCAAAGCGAAGCAAAGCGAGCGCTACAGTTCAAAGTCAAAGCGAAGCGAAGCAAGTGCTACAGTGAAAAGTCAAAGCTAGTCAACTCTAGTCATCACTTTCCAAAGCAGTCACTAGGGAACTTTATCTCCCGAAGCGGCTCACTACAGATTGACTACGAAGTGACTCACTTCAGAGCGGCCGCTACAACTTCAAAGCGAAGCGAGCCACTACCTACCAGAAAGCGACAGTGCGACTCCCGCCCATATTTTGAACTCCAGTCAACAGGAGATCGTAGCATTAATTACAAGATCTCCACGTGTCGAAAGCGGAGTGGAGCGGAAGAGTTGACTGCCAGGCCGACAAAGGCGCCGCAACAGTACTGGCTCGCTCCAGTTACTGTTAGCCTTGTAAGTTAGCCAATTTTGGCAAAATGCCAAAACTGGACGTCTGAAAAAGGTGCCAGCCTGCGCAAGTACTGTCAAGAGGAGGAGGGACAAGGCCACCAACCAAGCAACGGATCTCGGCCATCTCTCCGCCTATAAATAGTGAAGGATGAAGACGAAGAGGAGTAGAACACTACTTGAGCATTCGAGCCTACTGCAAACAAACACTCCCAAGCCTTCGAGCAAATCTTCGAGTCTTTGTTTTCAAGTGTTCTCCGAGTTTCCAGTTCATCGGAACTCGTCTTCACAACCTTCACACTGAGAGTCTAAGCCCATTCCATATCCAAGCTTAGAAGAAGAGCTCTAGCCATCTTTGCACTTACTGTAAAGAGCTCTTCATAGTGTGTTTGTCAACCAAACACCCTAAATCTATCTGTTAGGTTTTTGAGTCGTCGTTAGGTTGTTTTCGATCCAAGGCCCTTCTTTCATCGATTGGAGAAGCCTCGATCATAGAGTCTAGGTCCAAGCTTGCACTTACATCGTTTGTGTAAAGCTCGATCGAAGCTAGGCTGTAAGGAGAGCCCGTAATCTCCCTGTCTGTCCAACTGAAGCGAGAGAAGCTTCCAGTCTAGTTAGGTTTTTGGTGTGAACCCGGAATCACCCAGCGTCTGTCAGATCCAAGCGAGTGAAGCTCGATCTTGACCAGGCTTTTGAAGAGCCCAAAATCTTCAAGTTCTTGAGTAAAAAGAACGGTTGCCGTCGTGCAACAAAGTGGACGTAGGAGTGTTATCTCCGAACCACTATAATTCTCTATGTCGTATCTCTCTAACCCTAAACTCTTACTTGTTTGATTCATTGCATATTGCATCTAAACAAACCTAATCTGGAAATTTTAAATACTTAGGAAAGATTGTTAGCTCACCAAATTCCGCATATACGAGTAAAGACTCCCTCTTGATCAAGTGCTCACTTCGGTCAAGCAGGCAAGCTACGTACTGTAGATCTAGCTTCAGCTAGGTCTTAAGTTTCAAGCGAGCTCTTTACTTGTTACTCTGAGTTAAGGGATTTGAAGTTGAGAAACTTCAAAATAAGTATTCACCCCCCCCCCCCCCCTCTACGTATTTTCCTATTAACAAACCGGGACCAACAAGTTTGATTTTGATGATCTGTTTTAGAATCACACTCAGACGTATTTTATTTCTATCATCTAAGATTGATAGATTTGACCAGGCCATGTATAGTCCATGTCAACATGCTTAAATATAATAGAAATGATGATCTGCCTTGTAAAGGTCAATGTCGTTTGTATCGACCTTACCTATAGAGATCAACCTGTCTGCATCAACCTGCTCAAGTGTTATTCAGCTTGTTCATCATCGAAGGCTTCAAGTTGTTGGAGAACCACCTTGTAGACTGTCGATATACCTCAATTGATCGACTTTGCCCTCTAACTGCCACGTCATATGCCAGCTAGGACTTGACCAAACGGATATAAGTGAGTCAACACCAACGACTCTATGCCACGTCAACATTGACTCTAACGACTAGTTTTCAAAGTTATGCTTATAACTACTTCTTCCATTCCAGTGGAAGCTTACAGGAAATTCAAACGTTCGAGTCTAAACTCTGCATGAATCTCTACTCAAAGCCAGACTTTAATTCAAGACTCGAACAACAACAAGATTTCCCAAGTGCTGAAGAAAGAGATTCACAACTGAAATTACTTTAGATTAGAAGCATTCATTGATGCTCAATTTTACATAGCAACTCTTTTCATATTCAAAATAATTTGGTTATAATAGTTCGTTGTTTAGCTTTTCTCCATTGTAGAGTTGTTAAGCTCTGCGACTTAGGAGTAAGGTTGTTGCTTCACTGTAAGGTTGTAAACAAGGTTGAAAGGGTCACGACCCAAAACTCATGTCTAAGTATTGTTGAGTTAGATTGTACTTAAATTGACACTCATTCCGTATAAACAACAGAGAGGTAGGATCCAAAAGTTAAAGGGATTCTCACGTTAAGCTCGACCTGATGTGGACTGATCGCGCTACTTTCACCACACCAAAAAACATAGTATAGAATAAGTACGAGTATCGTATCCACAAGGATTGATATCCAAAAATATAAGAAGTGCATCTACTTAAGATTCTCATTATTGTCTGGACAAGAAAATAAATCACAAAAATTTACAAGTAATAGAACTCAAGGAAAATATCAAATAACAAAATTGAAAGAGATTCAAAGACAAATATGGATCTAGGTCGACTGTCAAGGTTGATCTTATCAGAGACAAATTGATCTATCAAGCTTGTTGAAAGACAAGCTAAATTTATCAAATTGTACGAGTGCAAATGTTGGTGGAAGGTTGAAAAACTCTTTTGAAAAATCTTAAGTCTTATATTAATATGCAGGTCAATTTGTGATATGTATATTGATGCTCGTCAGTTTGTAAGGTACTGAAATTACAATTAATAGAGAGAGAGAGAGAGAGAGAGAGAGAGAGAGAGAGAGAGAGAAGAACAACCGATATATCGTGGTTCAAAGATAATCCTCCTAAGTCCATGTCAGGCCAAGCTCGACCTGAGAATTCCTTTGCTTTTGGATCCAACTTCTCTCTTATTTATATTGACTAAGTATCAGTTCTAAGTACAATCAAACTTGAATATACCTAGACATGAGTTATGGGTCGTGGCCCTTACAACCTTTTGTACAGTAACACAAACGACCTTTCACCTAAAACACAGAGTTTGACTAACTCTAATGCTGAAAAACACAAACACACTTTCTAACTTCGAACTACGTTGGAGAAGAACATGTATTTATCAGCGACATGCAGCAGTGAACGCTTCGTCGTCTGAGAATGATTGGAATCAGAAATCTCTATTCGTCAAGTGTTTGGGAAAGTAGTAGGATTTCGAACACTTGAAAACATAAAAATTTGAGAGAGTTTTCAGCACAATATTTGCTTTAAATGCTTGAGTTTCCCTTACTTGATTTCGAGTTTGGCTCGAAGTTTTTAAAGACATTTTGAAAACTAGCCATTGGAGTCATGATGATGTGGCACTAGCCATTGGGTAGTGACTCACTTCTAGCCGTTGTGAATATCATCATTGCTGGCATTCCATGTGGCAAGGATTAGGTCGTGTTGATCCATGAAGGCAGATCAACGACTTTGAGTTGATAGTCCAGCGCTTGAAATCTTCTAAGGCATAGTGTTGGATCCGTGAAGATCGCTCGGATGTAAATTTAATTAAACAAAATTATAACACACAATATCCTAGACCCTAAAGCGGAAGTAGATCTAGAATTGTATACCTTGTTGGGCAGATCCAGCCGGAATATGAGATTTTGGTGAAGAATTCCACGCACTAGAACTCTGCACACAAGATCTAGGTCTTCTCGTAAACCCCAAGATCTTCTAGAGTATTCCCGAGCACAGAGAAGAATCCCGGATGGACGAAAATCTTTCTTCTCTCCTTCACAGTAAAACCCTAGCCGTCACTCTATTCTCGTATCAATCTCGTATGTCACACACTTGACGGAATCCCATCTCACCATCTATATATATAGAGGTAGATTAAGTTTAGGGTTTTCCTTACTGGCCAGGCCTACTTCTGTTGGGCTACACTAGGGATCTTAAGGAGGATTTGGACTGGGCCTCCCAATATAATTAATAATCCAAGTATTCTCTGGGCCCGAATACTTTACTTAATTATATTAATATTGATAGGGTGCATTTTTACCATATTTTCTAATTGTTTAATTATCGTTTTCTTGTCTTATTTTGATAGTTTATCTCATGTTTTGTATTGTTTAGGTTATTTCGAGCTAGATTACGCTTTTGTGTTGTTTTGAGTGTTTTTAGGGCTTTTGAGTCGAGAAAACCCAAGATGAGACGAGAGACGACGAAACAAGGGAAGATGATCCCGAGATCTGACTTTTCACGATTTTATGGCATATTTATCTGAATATAATGAATGCATACTATCGAATAGGAGTTCGATATAAGCACGTAGGCGAAAACGGAGGTCAATTCGGAGTTCGAACGAGGAAGATATGGCCAAAACAAGAAACACGTGCAGAAGCTCTCGACAGCCCTCTCGATCGAGAGAGGGGTCGAGAGGATCTCCCGGGAATCCTGAAAATTCCTATTTTTTATTCTTTTAACCTATTCCTTGTATACTTAGGTTACCATTACGAATCCCTACCTTATAAATACCCCAAAACTCATCATTGTACCCAAGATTTGATAGTTTAGAGCTCTCTAGTCTCCAATATACTTTAGATTAGTTTTTATTCTTTTCTCTACACTTTTATACTTTAGATTTAGATTTATTTTATGTATGAAGACTATTGAAGATTAAAGATTCATCAAGATTCAAGAGTTTTTTTATTCCCTTTTCTTTTACTTTATGCTTTTAATTATGTTTATTCTTCCTTCTACCTTTCTTTTAATTATGTCTAGCTAATTTTCTTAGTTGATTTGAGGGTTTGTATGCCTAATTGAATTTATGTGAGTACTTTTAATTACAATTAGCCTGCCAATCTAGATGTATGTTTCATGGTGCTTATTTTCATGCATGATTACTTGATCACTAATTGTGTATACATAGTTATGTTTTTATGCCCTAGCCGGATAATTGCATAATGGATCTCATGAATACATGGTATGATGATTTAATTGTCTTAGCCGAAGTTAGATTATCATAGGTCTACATATAGTCGATATAGGTGTCATAGCTGAACCTTGTTGATTGTATTATCGATACTTGTTCTATTTTGCGATTGATTTAATTTCTATGAGACCGAGAGGAGATTAGGATTTTATCGAGTGACGATCTATACTGCCTTAGCCGGAGTGTTAGGTTATTTTCGTGTATCGCATTTAGATTGGATTAAATTGGTTAATTGAGTTAATTGTTACTTGTGTAGATTTGATTAGATAGACTTCCCTAGAATCAACCTTGTTTCCTATTTGAGTTATTTGCTTCCTTATTTGCTTATTTATTTGTTTCCTTATTTGCGTTTTCTTATTTATTTATTTTCTTTGCCTAGAATTTTAAAAAACCACATTCTTATTTCTTAATTGCCTAGACATCAGTTTAAATCTAGAGTAGAGGTACTTTGTGTGATTTCGATATATCAATCCCCGTGGATACGATACTCTTACTTATTCTTTACTATACCTATTTTGTGTGGTTGAGAATAGTGCGATCAATATTATTTCACTCCATTAAAGAAATAATATTGCACTGCGTCCATTTCCCAAATTATTACATACGGGGATTAAATTATTTTCAGTGTTTAAGATATCGCATGTGCATTAATTAATTAAGCTACTGATAGCTTTTATTAATTAATATCTCAACTGAGAGTAGTAGTACCCCACTCGACCATATTATTATACAGGAACTTAATCCACCTGCAGGGTTTGATATAATTATTTTTAGAGCGCCTCAAGGGGACATCATCAACTCGGACTCAACCGAGACACGATTTCTAGCTATAATATTAATTATCATATTTATAATATTATTACCCATAATATCGAGATAATTTGAGTTGCAATAACTCTCACTAATTGATAAATCAAAGTAATAATTATCATAAATATTCTCTCCGTCCCGCGACAATTGTCCCCTAGGATTATTATATACCTCACATATGAATATCCTAGGGACAATTAAATGGGACGGAGGGAGTATATAATTGAATATTATACAACTAGAATTAAGAAATAATAATCGAGAGCTTAAATCCTTTATTAAATTAGTACAAAAGGATTTATCTCACCGCGATCCTGTTCCATGCAACTGGATGCATTAGTATAAGCTAATAGCCAATACCAGCTAATATCAAGCATTATACTACAACCTTAACAAGTAATTTGTCCATGATTACTTAGGTTGCGAACACTATTTAAGTATATAAGAAACCGATAATATGATCTTCCATGCGACCACCCACACCATATTATCTATAATACATACTACAGGACTTTTATTTGCATAACCATAACACGAACAAATATGCAAAACATATGACTTTATTTATTTCATAAAACAACAAGATGTAGTATATAACTATGTAATATCCCAAAGAATTATATATATATATATATATATATATATATATATATATATATATATATATAGGGTTGGGATATGGTGAAAACCTTACTTTTGGTGAAAACGTGAAAACCATGCACTTTCATTCATAACATGATGCACTTTCATGCATATCATGTTGCACCAAAAATATATGCATTTTTTTTAATAAAATAATATTTATATTTTTGGTGCAACATGATATGCATGAAAGTGCATCATGTTATGAATGAAAGTGCATGGTTTTCACGTTTTCACGAAATATATGGTTTTCATATGATCCAACTCCTATATATATATATATATATATATATATATATATATGTATATTTAACTAATTTAAATAAAATATTATTTATTTTGTAGTAATATTAATAACATTTTATAAAATAAATACTCCAATAATTAAGAATAAGTCTTATATATTTTCATAGTTCTTAATTATGAAATATGCATGAAATTCTAAGATGCGTGATTAGTAATATATATTCTTAGTATGTAATTTAATAGTATTATATATTAATTTAAGAAGAAATCTTTTATGCCACATGTATTAAGTAGACAAGTTGAGTGAATTACCATCACTTTAAAAATCCTACACGTCCCTAACCTAGTAATATAGCTAGGTGACTCATCCATGCTATGTAGGTGATTAAGCAACTTATGGTTGCCTATAAATAGACGCTCCCAAAGCCTTTTCATTTCATTCCTCCCAATTTGCATGATAAAGAGGTGTAGCATCAATTCCATAAATTTTTGACAGAGCTTATAGGAATTAGTTGCAACGAAAGCATTACGGTCAAAGAAGAAGAGGATAAGATAGGATCCTGCTGTAGATCAAGAATTCAAGTTATTTCAGTATTTCAGGTTATAAGGTGGGCTTTATTATATTTTCAAAGTATTATTTTGAGTTAATAAGCTTAGTTATTCTTTAAAGTATGGATTATCCATGAAAATGTTTTTGAGTGTATTACCTGTTTAATGCTTCAACCAGTTAACGTCGTAGTTCTTAGCTGGTCTAACATACTAGCTAAGGATTTGTGTACACTAGCCCAGAAGTCCGGTGGGTTGATCACCATACGGCTTCTGTTGGATGAAAGAGTCCGTCTGGGTTGTAGCGTCCCGGGTCTCTACTTTAGCTTGTCTGTCTGGGTTGTAGCGTCCCGAGGTATTGTTGGTGAAGTAACGGTGTAGTACGTGACAATGTGCGCACACGAAATAAATGATTTTGGTATAGTTAGGATTCAAATTCTTTTCTAAAATCCTCCTAATTATACGTTATGCATGGATATTCCAAAAATGTTTATAAAATGGCATAAGTCCACTGAGTGCACTAGTACTCAGCCCTGCAATTCCTTTCCAAATGTTTTGCATATTAAGGAGCTGGTGGAGCTGGCGTAGCTGAAGAGGACTGTTGTTGTGGCTATATAAAAATAAGAATAAAGCTTTCGTTACACTTATCATCAAAGTAGTCATTAGTAACGATCCTACAATGTACTTGTCTCCCCAAATTAAATTCTAGGTTTTAAAATAAAATCCATATATTTTATCTTAGTTAATGAGTCCAATTTTATGAATATTTGTATATATAGTTTATATTTACGGGTATTCAGACACACCTCGGCCATTATGGGTTGTTTAGCTCAGCCGACCCCATAATTTGAGCTGAGCGTCCCGATCTCGTGTTTTATTTAATGTCTATGGGTATTCAGACAAGGCTGACCGACACGGGTAGTATGGTTTGCCTACCCCGTGGTTCGTGTTGTGCGTCCCGATCCCATAATTAATTAAATAAACTCATTAATGATATGGTTAATTATCCTAAGAAACTAGGCCCCTTTCTAACCCCGTTTCTTATTTCCAACCCCTTGCCACGTCGTGGCACACGTGCCTTCCCTCGGGAACTGGGATGTGACATACTAAGCATGAAAAGTATGCTTTTCAGTATATAACCCTAACAAAGCAGTGCTGTCATGCATCGAACTCCCATGCCTTCAACATGCCTTTCGAATACCTTGACAGACAAGGCCTTCGTGAAAGGATCAACCAGGTTATCCTACAAAGCAATCCTTGACACCACAACCTCTCCTCTTTTCACATACTCTCGTATGATATGGTACTTCCTTTCAATGTGTTTACTGGCCTTAAGGGTTCGTGGTTCCTTTGAATTTGCAACTGCACCAGAATTGTCACAATAAATTGTGATCGACTGAGGCAAATTCGGAATCACATCCAAATCCATCAAGAAGTTCTGGAGCCATAAAACCTCTTTGGCTGCTTCCGAGGCTGCGACATACTCAGCCTCCATCGTTGAGTCAGCAATGCATTTCTGCTTTATGCTCCTCCAACTAATGTCTCCACCTCCCAGTGTAAAAGTACATCCTGAGATAGACTTTCGAGAATCCCTATCTGATTGGAAACCAGAATCAGTATACCCCAAAGGAAAAAGACTGTCAGACTGAAAGACTAACATATAATCCCTAGTTCTTCTCAGGTACTTGATTATATTCTTTACAGTAGTCTAGTGTCCCTGTCTAGGGCTAGACTGATATCTGGCAACCATGCCCACATCATAAAAGATATCCGGTCTAGTGCAAAGCATAACATACATGAGAATTCCAACTGCCA
This sequence comes from Thymus mandschuricus, assembly GCA_029379335.1. Lineage (NCBI taxonomy): Eukaryota > Viridiplantae > Streptophyta > Magnoliopsida > Lamiales > Lamiaceae > Thymus > Thymus mandschuricus. The sequence continues at coordinate 24,237,022 of CM057079.1, forward strand.
AAGCATATGGAACTGCCTTCATGTCATCTATATCCTTTTGTGTCGTCGGACACATCTCTTTAGATAGATGAACTCCACTTTGGAGAGGCAAAGTTCTTCTCTTGGAGTTTTCCATGCTAAACCGCTTAAGAACCGTATCAATGTAGCTTGCCTGGAATAGACACAACATTCTCTTCTTTCGATATCGAAAGATCTTAATACCGAGAATGTGTCCTGCTTCTCCCAAATCCTTCATCTTGAATTGCTTGGACAACCACATCCATACGTCCGATAACATATCCACGTTGTTGCCAATCAGTAGAATGTCATCCACATACAGTACTAGAAACACCAAGACGTTTCCTTCACACTTCTTGCAAACACAACTCTCATATACACACTGTGTAAATCCATATGACTGGATTACCTCGTCAAACCTTGTGTTCCAAGACCTAGATGATTGCTTAAGTCCATAAATGAATCGCTTAAGTTTGCATGCAAGATGCTCACTTCCTTCGGCAATATAACCCTCTGGTTGGCGCATGTAAATGGGCTTATCAAGACTACCATTGAGAAAAGCAGTCTTGACATCCATTTGCCAAATCTCCAGATCCATGTGCGCCACAAAGGCCAAGAGAATCTGGATCAACTTAAGCATGACGACAGGCAAAAAAGTTTCATCATAATCGATGCCCTCTTTCTGAGTGAAACCTTTTGCCACGAGTCTAGCTTTGAAGGTTTCAACCTTCCCGTCAGCTCCTCTCTTACGTTTGTAGACCCACTTACACCCGATGGGTTTAACCCCTTCAGGAAGTTCTACAACTTCATACACATCGTTTTCATGCATGGATTGAATATCTGAATCCATCGCAACCTGCCAAAGCTGTGCATCTTTGTCTTGAATTGCATCTTTGTACGTCCAGGGGTCAGAGTCAACTTCACCAGGTAAGATGCCCGAAGACACTCTCAAACACAACCATCTTTCAGGTTGAATGATGACCCTCCCACTGCGACGAGGCATATTTTCAGATTGTGTACTAGTGTCAACACGTTGGCAATAGATGGTGCAACATCTAGTACGGGTGGTTCAGGCGGATTTGTATCCCTCATCTCTTCTAAGATAACTTCACTCATGGGTTTGTGATTATTCATGTAGTCCTCTTCCAAATATTGAGCATTTGTGCTAAAAATAACCTTTTGGTCCCTAGGACTATAGAATAATCCACCTCTCGTTCCTTTAGGGTATCCTACAAACAGTCGCAATTCAGTTCGTGATTCCAACTTGTCAGCATTTTTGCGCAATACATGTGCTAACATCCCCAGATCCGAATATGTCCAAGATGGTCTTTTCAGCCCGTCGACAATTCTAAGGGAGTCTTAGGTACTGACTTGGAAGGAACCAAGTTTAGAATATACGTCGCCGTTTCCAAGGCATAACCCCAAAATGGAATAGGTAGTTCAGAATAGCTCATCATCGACCGAATCATATCAAGTAATACTCGATTCTTGCGTTCTGCCACACCATTCTGCTGTGTGGTGTTCCTGGCGCAGTGAGCTGGGATGTAATCCCGGCCTGTGATATGTATTCCAAAAATTCAGCGCTAAGGTATTCTCCACCTCGATCAGATCGAATGGATTTAATGGATTTATTATGTAGATTTTCCACTTCCGCCTTAAAGTATTTAAATTTATCAAAGGATTAAGACTTCCGTTTCATTAAATAAATATATCCAAACCGTGAGTAATCATCAATAAAAGTGATAAAATACTCATAACCACCTCTAGCTTGAATTGACATTGGACCACACACATTTGTATGAATTAAATTCAACACATTCCCTGATCTGTTGCCCTTGGATCTAATGACCATTTTAGTCATTTTACATTCCGAGCAAGATTCGCAAGTTGGTAGTGTAACTATTCCGAGTTCATCCAAAGGACCATCTTTTACCAACCTTTGAATTCGCTTGAGGTTAATGTGACCTAGCCTCAGATGCTAGAGATATGTTTGATTCACACTTGAAGAAACCTTTCGTTTCTTCGAACTCGATGATGTGCTATAAATAGCAGGTAGAGTACAGTTAATGGTATAGAGATTATTAGACATAATACCTGAACAAATGACATCATTATTACGAAAAATAGTAATGTCATTTGAACCAAAAGCAACTGAATATCCATCCAAATACAACTTGGAAACCGAAATAAGGTTCCGTTTAAAACCAGATACTAACAAAACGTCTCTCAAAACCAATGTTTTATCAAAAAACGGTAAACTGACAACTCCCACTGCAGAAACCGCCACGTGAGTAGCATTCCCCATGGAGACAGTAATCTCTCTAGCATTAAGCCTCCGGGTTTGACTAAACCCTTGCAAGTCAAAACATACATGGTCGGTGGCTCCTGTATCTACAATCCAAGTACGTGTAGAACGAGCCGCTAAACAAGATTCGATAACTAATGCACAAGATATACCTTTAGGTTTGCCTCTTAGCTGAGGACAATCCACCTTGAATGTCGTTTTTCTACGCAATGGAAAAACTCCCCCTTAGGCTTCTTTATGCCACCCTGAGGTCCTCCCACCTTTTGATTGCCTCCCCTTTGAGCATGTCCACCCCTTTGAGCATGTCCCCTTTGAGCATGTCCACCCCTTTGAGCAATTCGGATAACGTATATAACTTTGGGTTCATGTTAAAGTTCATCCGAAACTGATCAAAAGTTCTTGGAAGCGATTCTATGATGATATCGACCTGGGTTTCCCCATCGATCTCAGCACCTAGAACCTCAAGTTCATTAAGATGACCAATCATCTTGAGAACATGTTCCTTCACAGAATCACCCTCAGCCATGCGCATTGTCATAATGGCCTTCATAGCCTTCTGACGCGATTGCCGACCGTGGTGCCCAAACATCTCGGTGAGGCTATAGACCATATCAGCCGCAGTAGGGACATTCTGATGTTGATGGTGCAAAATGTTTGACATTGAAGCCAAAATATAACATTTTGCCATCTCATCTGCCCTTTTCCAGTTGGTATAAGCCTCACGCCGTTCAGGCGTGGATTGCTGAGTGGGTTCAGGGGGACATTCCTGAGTAAGGACGTATTTATGTCAGTCAACAATTAGAACAATATCCAAGTTCCTTTTCCAATCAATATAATTGGAACCCTCGAGTTTGTTTTCTTTGAGAATCGTAGCAAGCGGATTAAGAGACATAGTGAAGCCGAAATAAATAAATAAATAATATATTAAAAGTCATATAATTTTGAAGAAAATTATATTGATAAACCTTGAAACAATATAAAAGCATCCCCCAACACCTTAAGTTTTTATACACAAGCCACTACAGGTGGTCATTACATATTGTTGGGAATTGTTAAGGATTACATGTTAAGGGGGAACTCATATGGGACACTTTGAAGTGAGTGTATATTTGTTTTGATTTGATCCCAAAACCCCTAAGTATCTTATTCCCAAGCAACCCAATTTGATGTAGAAAATAGGTTAGAAATTTTTCTAAGCCTATACTGTTAGGATGGCTTTGTTTTTGCTTTAGTCACTTAGGTTTTTTAGACTGTAGAAAATTCAAGAGAAGACCACTCGCTTGAGTGTGCTTTCCAATCGAAGCGAGTCTACCCAGCCGAAGTGAAGCGTGCCGAAGAAAAGCAAAGCGAAGCGAGCGCTACAGTAGATTCGAAGCGAGTCTGCCAAGGCGAAGCGAAGCGAGCGCTACAATAGATTCGAAGCGAGTCTGCCGAAGCCAAGCGAAGCGAGCGCTACAGTATGACCTTGAAGCGACTCGATTTGAAGCGGACACTCCCATTCTAAAGCGAAGCGAGCTCCTACCTAACAGAAAACGACAGCCCGATTCCCGCTCCTATTTTGAACTCTATTCAACTGAAGATCGTCGCATTAATTGCGAGATCTCCACGTGTCAAACGTGGAGAGGAGCAGAGGAGTTGACTGCCAGGCCGACAGGGCGCCGCTACAGTACTGGCTCGCTCCAGTTACTGTTAAGTTTGGATCTTATCCATTTTCGGCAAAGTGACAAAACTTAGGGCTGGAAATCGGTGCGGTAGCGGTTAACCGCACCGATTTTTTCGGTTAGTAGGTACTGAAATTTCCCAGAAACGACTACCGCTTACCGCACCGAACGGTTATTCGGTTAACCGTTAACCGTTTTTGCGGTTATCGGTGCGGTAATCGGGTAAACCGCTTTCCCGTTTTTTTTTTTAATACATATATATATATATATATATCCAGCCATTATTAAATACTTCACTTGAGGTTTTTGCTGTTATCATGACCTTGTTATTGAAATGACTCAGTGACCAAATGTAAACAAAGGGCCATTTATATATTTAGTTGATTAATTCTGTTGACTGCACTAGGTGATTTCATATAGTAACAGTACCATGCATATACTAGAAATAAGTATGCTGGAAGAAGTTGTCGAAGGAAAATATATAGGATGTTATTATTCCTAATACTTTCAGAAGATTGAAGAACAGAAGGAAGGGAAAAAGAAAAAAAAAGAGAGGAAATTTTCTTCTGGACGCTAGTTTGTCTTTGACAAATTGCGAATATGGAGACATGGGCTAGCTAAATATTTCTTCAGCCATTCAGCAGTTCAATTTGTAACAAGATGCAACAGTAAGTCACAACACAAATCACAATTAGAACTGAGAGAAGTTAATTTTAGGGTAAAAGTAGAATTTGTAGAAATAATTATAAAATATAAATATATTATATATATTATATTAATTATTAAATAAAAATTTGCGGTTATCGGGTATACACGAACGGTTATCGGTATACCCGATAACCGAACTTTTAGAAAAATCACCTACCGATTACCGAACCGCAAACCGCATTTGCGGTTATCGGGTAACCGATTTACCCGCGGTTAGCGGTTCGGTGCGGTAATTACCGAAAATTAACCTACCGATTTCCAGCCCTAACAAAACTGGCGCACCTGAAAAAGCACTGTCTGCTCAAGTACTGTCGAGAGCAGGAGGGACAACGCCACCTACCAAGCAACGGGTATCGGCCAACTCTCTGCCTATAAATAGTGAAGGATGAAGACGAAGAGAGGTAGAACACTACTTGAGCATTCGAGCGCCTACAGCAAACAAACACTCCCAGCTTTCTAGCATCTTTCGAGTCTTTGTTTCCAAGTGTTCTCCGAGTTCCAGTTTCATCGGAACTCGTCTTCGCAACCCTCACACCTAGAATTCTAAGCCCATTCTAAATCCAAGCTTAGAAGAAGAGTTCTAGCCATCTTTGCACTTGTTGTAAAGAAATCTTCACCCCTAACCCTAAAGTTTTAGGTTTTGTGTGTTCGTCGTTAGGTTGTGTTAAATCCAAGGCTCTACTTTCATCGATTGTAGAAGCCTCGATCATAGAGTCTAGATCCAAGCTTACGCAGTCCTTGATTGTGAAGCTCGATCGAAACTAGGTTGTAAGGAGAACCCGTAATCTCCCTGTCGTCGGACTGAAGCGAGTGAAGTCCGGTTTTAGGTTTTGAATCACCCAGTCGTCGTCAGATCCAAGCAAGTTAAGCTCGATCTTGACATAGGTTTTTGAAGAAGCCGAAATCTTCAAGTTCTTGAGTGAAGAGAACGAGTTGCCCTGTGCAACAAGTGGACGTAGGAGTTTCATCTCCGAACCACTATAAATCTCTGTGTCGTATCTCTAAACCCTAATCTCTCTATTTGCATACTATTTGATTGTTCATTGCACAAGCATTTAAACAAACTCAAACTGAGGTTTTCAAATTCTTAGGAAAGATTAGCTCACCGAATTTCCGCATATAGAGTAAAGTCTCACTCTTGGTCAAGCTTTAAGCTTAGGTCAAGAGAGTTACGAATACTGTAGATCTAGCTCTCGGCTAGGTCTTAGTAGTTCAAGTGAGCGCTTTACTTAGTACTCTGAGTTTGAGGAAAAGAAGTTGAAAAACTTCAAAACATACGTGTTTCTCCTCCTACAAACCGGGACCAACAAGTGGTATCAGAGCAGCGGTTCTTTCGAGCCTCTGCTTTGCATATCCGAAGCGAGTCCCCACTCACTTCACGTTGTCTCTCTGAACCGGATCCAGTTTTTCCTAAGTGCATAAAACCCTCACCACACATACTGCATTACTGCTGATAGTTTGTTATGTCTACATACAGTGCATCGAATCTTCCACAGTTCTCTATCGAAGGATACGAGACATGGAGCTTTCGAGTCGAGAGCTTCCTCAGTTCCATCCACGACAGAATGTGGGAAGTGATAGAGGAAGACCGATCGAAATCAAGAAAGTAATCTCTGTGGATGTTCCAGCTGCAGAAGGTCGTCCTGCTCACGTCAGACAGATGTATGTCGAGAAGGACAAGGACGAGTACAACTCCAACGACTTCAAAATCGCCAACCTCGACAAAATCGCACGCCACACAATGCAGAGCACTGTGTCGGACGCCTACCTACCAAGGATTAGGAAGTGCGCAACGGCGAAAGATATGTGGGAAACTCTAGCCCTCATTTCTCAAGGAACGGACAAGATCAAAGAAAACAAACTTGCCGTACAAATGCGAGAGTTTGAAAGTCTGATAATGAAGCCAGGAGAGTCCATCGATGCCTTCGAGCTGAGAGTCACCAACATCATTGCAACTCTCAACTCACTTGGGAAGGAACTCACAGACAAGGAGGTGAACCTCAAGATCGTTCGAGCTCTCACCCGAAAGTGGCAAACCATGAAGGAGCTGTACCTAGCTACCAAGGATTTGTCGAAGTTCACGCCGGAGATCCTGTTCTCCGAGCTCAAGGCTCACGAGTTCGATCTGAATAGAATGAGTCTTGATGATGAAGATGAAGCTCCTACACCTTCGAAAGGGGTCGCTTTCAAAGCCGCAGAAGGACCAAGCGACCAGACACTCGCTAAGATGTCAAGAGAAGAGCTGGAAGAGCATGTTGCGTTCTTATCGAAGAACTTCAACAAGATGAACTCACGTGTGGGCAAGTACAAGAGATTCTACAAGCAGTACAAGGGAAGGAGCACTGATGCTCGTGAAGGCAAAGGAAAGAGAGAAGAGACATCTAAATCGATCTCGAGGGACATGATGGAAGTGGAGTGCTATCACTGCCACAAGATAGGACATTACAAATCTGACTGCCCAAAGTTGAGTGCAAAGGAGCGAGAAGAACTGAAGGCTAAAAGAGAAGCTCCCAGGCGAGCGCTTGTAGCAAGTGAGCAGCCAGTCGCTTCAACTGAAGACGTTTCAAGCGACTCAGATGCATTCACTGATCCCAACTCCAGTGAGGGAGAGGATCTTGGACTCATGGCGCTCACCGACGAGGAGACTGGAGAGGTATTTTTCTATCCTTCATCTAGTTCAATTACACTCGCACACACTCACCAAGAGGAAGTGCATTCCTCGACATGGAGTGAGTTGCTTGACAAACACCTCAAACTGTCAAGTGACCACAAAATATTGAAACAAGCTATGTCTTAAAGAGAGAAGGAGAACCGAAAGCTAGCCACTGAGCTTGACCAAGTCAAACTTAACTTAAGGGCTATGACCAGTAAGTTCGAGGATCTCTTTGCTAGACATCAAAGCTTGGAAGGAAGGTATGAACCCAATCCAATCTAGGGGCCAATTTGAACAAAGCCTCGTATGCAAGGCAGGCACTAGAGAGCTCACTTCTACCTTTTGGTAGAAAGGGAGGACTCGGATATGAGGGTGGACCTTCTAAGCCCACAGTCTTTGTTGGTGCTTCTAACACAACACCATCAGTTCCTTTGGATGTGCCCACTGCCTCCAAAGTCACCACCAACAAGGACAAAGGCAAAATGGTTGAGAACCCTTAGAAGAAGCCAATGAAGATGTCTATATCTTCAAGGGCAGAATCTAAAGGCAAGCAAAGTTCAACAAACCCTAGCACTCACAATACTAAAAGTTACCAATCAAAGGGTAAAAGGAAAACTGTTGAAGCTTCTAAGTCTCAGACCAAGACACGAGAGACAAAGGATCTCCCTTTCAAGAAAAGGAGTAATGTCTATGTGTCATGTGAGCTGGATTGGAGATGGTCCAACCGTACTCATGTTGAGGGGGAAGTATTCGAAGCACCAAGGAGGTCGCTTCAAACTTCCAAGGTTACTCAAGCGAGTCAGGGTCAAAACCCTAGTTTGACCGCTTTGAGGAAACCAAGCGAGCCGCTTCGAAAGACTGTAAACCCTAAGTCAGTCTCAAAGCCTGTAGCTAATCCGAAGCGAGTCGCTTCAGGATACAAGCAAAAGGGTAAGAGCATAGGTATGTCTCAAGCGAGCTGCTACCCCTCTTGCACACACTGCTGCACTTGTGAAGCTACCTCTAAGCAGAAGTCACAATTGAAGAAGGTCGAGAAGCCCAAGACACAAGCTAACTTTCATAAGAAAGTGAAGAAAGTGTGGGTACCTAAGGGGACTAACCTGCAAGGACCCAAACTGATTTGGGTACCAAAACTTGTCTAAATTGCAGGTGAGTGCCATGGACCCCATGCCAAGTAAAGGTCAACAAATCTGGTACTTGGACAGTGGATGTTCAAGGCATATGACTGGCATGAGAGCTCTACTTCAAGAATATATAGAGAAGAAGGGTCCACATGTGACTTTTGGTGACAACTCTCAAGGAACCACCAAGGGTTACGGCGTACTGAAGATCGGGAAGATCAAGATCGAGGAAGTTTCCTATGTGGAAGGACTGAAGCACAACTTGCTATCCATTTCACAATTTTGTGATAAGGGATACAAGGTGGAGTTTATCTCCAACAAGTGCATTGTGAAGAGCAAACTCACATCCCAGATTGTGCTCACTGGAGTTAGACAGAGGAATGTCTACATAGCATAATGGGATAGCTGCAAGAAGGAGACGTGCTTGATCGCTAGGAGTGCTACAGAACTTGGATGGCTATGGCACCGATGTCTAAATCATCTCAACTTCAAGACGATCAATTGCATAGCTCAAAAAGGCTTGGTGCAAGGCATACCAAATGAAGTCTTTGTCAAAGATTATCCATGCTCACCATGCCAACGAGGGAAGCAGACGAAGAAGCACTTCGCCAGTCTTGAAGAAGCTTCATCCAAGCGAGTGCTCGAGCTGCTTCATATGGATCTGTTTGGACCAGTCACTCTAGTTAGTGTAAATGGAAGAAAATACACTCTAGTTGTAGTCGACGACTTCTCTCGCTACACTTGGGTCGTATTTCTCTTTAGCAAGAAGGAGACACTGGCCAAGCTACCACAACTGCTCAAGCGTCTTGCTGTGGAAAAGAATCAAGCGATTGCCACCATCCGCTCCGACAAAGGCACTGAGTTTCTAAACTCAACTATTGAAGCATACTGCACGGAGCATGGAATAGCACACCAGACGTCCTCAGCACGCACACCGCAGCAGAATGGAGTTGCAGAAAGAAGAAATCGAATCATCAAGGAAGCGGTCCGCACTATGATAGCTGATTCGAAGCTGCCAATGAAGTACTGGGCTGAAGCTGCTAATATAGCATGCTACACACAGAATCGTACGCTTCTCAACAAACGACACGACAAAACACCATATGAAATATGGACAGGGAGAATTCCAAACATCTCTTATTTCCATATCTTTGGTTGTAGGGTCTTCATCCATGATAATGGGAAATCACAGTTAAAAGCCTTTGATAGCAAAGCCGATGAAGGAATATTCTTAGGATACTCTACATCGAGTAAAGCTTAGAGGGTCTTTAATTGTAAAACCCTAATTGTGGAAGAATCACCCCATGTCGTATTTGATGAGTCTTCTTTGAGTTTTCCACAAGAACAGGTTCAAGTGAATGAAGAAAAATCAAGCGAGGAACCCGTTAATTCACTAACTTGGGACAAGCTTGAAGATGATGAAGAAATCAAGGATTCAAGCGAGCAGATTGCCCAAGAAAAGGTTGAAGCTGCCCCCAAGACTTCTGAAGCGAGTGCAAGCCAAGCACCCATTCCAGTCGCTTCAGATGGAGAAGCAAGCGACCCGAATGAAGATGAAGATGAAGCTGGTGGATCCAAGCGTGCGTGGCTCAAGAATCACTCACCAAGCCAAATCATTGGAGATCCATCTAAAGGTATAGTGACCAGAAGTCAAGTGTTTGGAGAAAGTGCCATGTTCAGTTGTTTTCTCTCAAACATTGAGCCAACAAGCGTGGAGGAAGCCCTAGCCGACTCAAATTGGGTGATTGCCATGCAAGAGGAGTTGAATCAGTTCACCAGGAACGATGTATGGTACCTCGTAGATCGTCCTAAATTTTAGCATGTGATTGGCACCAAGTGGGTGTTCAAGAACAAGACAGACGAGGACCACAACGTCGTGAGAAACAAGGCTCGACTCGTCGCCAAAGGCTACTGCCAAGAGGAAGGAATCGATTTTGATGAGACCTTCGCTCCAGTGGCACGGTTTGAAGCGATCAGATTATTTCTTACCTATGCAGCGGCTAAGAAGTTCAAGGTCTATCATATGGACGTCAAGAGCACGTTTCTCAATGGCGAACTGAAAGAAGAAGTGTATGTGGAACAGCCACCGGGTTTCGAGCAAGGAGATAAGGTGCATAGATTGAAGAAGGCCCTGTATGGATTGAAGCAGGCGCCTAGAGCGTGGTATGATACCCTATCTCAATTCCTAGTGGATAATGGATTCCACAAAGGAAAGATAGATCGGACCCTCTTCACCATCAACCATGGAGAAGACCTGCTGTGGGTCCAGATCTATGTAGATGACATCATATTTGGGTCACCAAACCAGTCGCTTAGCGAGAAGTTTGGAGAGCTGATGAAGACCAAATATGAGATGTCAATGATTGGCTTGATGAGTTGCTTCCTAGGTCTTCAAGTGAAGCAACAAGATGATGGAATCTTCATCAATCATGCCAAGTACACTCGAGATATGCTTACCAAGTTTGGTGTTCAACATGCTAAAGCTGTGAAGATTCCTATGAATACCAACTGGAAGATGGAGCCAGACCTAGAAGGGAATTCTGTGGATGCTACAGACTACCGTGCTTTGATCGGGTCTCTTCTGTATCTCACTGCAAGCAGGCCGGATATAGCATTTGCAGTCGGAGTCTGTGCTCGCTTCCAAAGCAATCCCAAGCACAGCCATCTTGAAGCTGCCAAGCGAATCCTTCGCTATCTCAAGGGCACTGTCAACATGGGACTGTGGTATCCAGCTGAAGATAATCTGGAACTCACTGGATATTCCGATGCTGACTATGGAGGATGCCGTGTTGATAGGAAATCAACGTCGGGCACTTGTCAGTTCTTGGGAAGCAAGCTGATCTCATGGTTTTCGAAGAAGCAAACCAGTGTAGCTACTTCAACGACTGAAGCTGAATATATGGCAGCCCGAAGCTGCTGTTCTCAAATCTTATGGCTTCGTCAGCAGTTGAAGGACTACAGAGTTGAAGTGAATGAGATCCCAATCTTCTGCGACAACAACAGTGCAATATGCATCTCGCAGAATCCAGTGCTTCACACCAGATGCAAGCACGTGGAAATTCGACATCACTTCATTCGTGATCATGTCGAGAAGAAGGATGTCAAGCTCGAGAAAATCCATACAGATCTCCAGCGAGCAGATATCCTCACCAAGCCTCTAGCTGAGTCTCGATTCAACCAGCTATGCATGGAATTAGGGTTGCTAGACCCTGGTGAAGAGTGCTAGATCCAGGATGCACGAAGGAGTGGTTGCTTGTCTTTAAGCATCACTCGCTTCGGATCTTCACCAATTCAAGCGAGTCACTTCAAATTCCACTCGCTTGAAGAAGGAGAAATAAGGTGGAGAAAGGTGGAGTGTTGGAAGACGTTCCCTACCTGCTTACAGGAATTGTTAAGCCATTGGTTAAGGGGGAACTATTGTTTGCTCTCGGAGCAGGCTACTTCCAAAGCGAGCAAGGAAAGCTGCTACCTAGCCTAGGATTCCTAGCGATTGGGTATAAACACTCGCAAGTGCCGTTTCTAGTAACGGTTGTGGTGTCTTGTATCGGGCCTTCCCACGTAAAAATGGTGAAAGCTTAGGCAGGGCTGGCACCTATACCTTGCGTCATCTTCCCATCTTTCCGCCGAAGAGGAGCATGTCTTCTCATCTCCTTCATCGTGGATAAATGTTCATTCCTTACTCACTCTTCATTGAGCTGAGCTGCCGAATGTCTATCCATTCCTCCCTCTCATTGAATCTTGCATCACTTCAATTAACCCTATTTTGGGTCAAGCGAGTCGAATGCAAATTCATTCTGTAGATAGTAGGAGGAAGCTTGAAAGGTTACCATTTTCTTCAAAAGGTTGCAGGGCTGGTGACATGGCTCTGCGTAAAAACGAGATTGTCTTGTCAGAGCATTCTCATTGTCATCCTGTCCTATTCTGCTCTGAGATAAGGACTTGTACTCATCTCCCATTCGTCGTGAATAAGTACACTTACGTGAAACTCCCTCTTGGGTTGTAGTAAGCTTGTGTACTCTATTCATTCTCCCCCTCATTCCTTCGATGGTGGAGTCTCTAGTTCGTAGAGGAAGACGGAAGAGATGAATGCCACGAAGACCAAGCTTGAAGTAATACCAACAAGTGGTACATTCAACAAAGCTGTGTCAGACTCTACAAGTTACTTCAATAAGTGGTATCAATCTCCTACAATGTGAGATTGACTGGTAAGCGTTTCAATTCAAGTACACTAAGTAATGTGAAGTGTGCTAGAAACCTTCATTTACTATGTGGAAAATATGAAATAAATCTGACACAAATACAAAGAGGAAAACATTCTTGTTTATCCTCGAAGTATGTAAGTCAGAAACATTTTAAATAATGTAAAGAAATTTCATTTCTTATTCCAGTCGCTTCAGATGGCCAAGCGAGTGCTTCGTCACTCAAGCAAGCGACTGTAGAACAGTCACTCCAAGCGAGTACCTCGCAAGCGAGTAAAAGGCCAAGAGGCCAAACTCAAAGCGAGCGGGTACGAAGCGAGTATGAGCTGTCTGCACTCGAGTGCAAATTTCACTTTTTACTTTAGCATTTAATGCAGCAGTGCGTACATATCGAAAAGACGGGCGCGTGCAATTCAATTTAAGAGAGAAGCAGGAAAATCGCCCTCGATCCAGCCGTTAAATATGAACAGTTCCATAATCTTAGCCGTTGGATAGATGTCGATTGGAGAGATGAATAACAAACGACCACGTGGAGCGCCAAGTCAAGATGGCAGCTCACTTTTACTGTGATGACTGATAACCACATATTTAGCATGCTTTAGATTGCGTCTCGATGCGTGTTTTGGTTCGGATTTGTGCTAAAATGAATAGGGAATGATAGATTTTTACAATTTATACATTTTCTATATGCCTTGCATTTTCTCTCGGTTTCCGTGCTGTTTTCAGGTGTTGCGGCAATTTTCTGGGCAAGTTTGACTTATCCTATGTCGAAGAGGATCGAAAGAGGAAGCCGTAGCACTTTGCGGATTAATTTTCTGACGCCGGACGAGAGAGAACGAGCCAATACCGTGAGAGCGCGCAAGCTGTGAAATGTGGGCGAGAATGCACAAGTCAACCGAAAATGGACTAGTCAACTCTTCATTCAACTTTCCAGAAATTACAAATTTTACCCCACCTTCTCAACTCAAGTTTCTAGTATTTGCAATTTGACCCCAATTTGTGGGAAAACTATAAATAGCTAGTTATTTTCCTTATTTGTCATCCAATTCCACTTGTAATTCACTTTTGTGCACAACAACTTTAGAACCCTAGCTTCCCTCTTTCCTTTTTAGTATTTTCAAATAATTGTTGAAGATTATGCTTGGAGTTTGAAGAGATTGTTCAAGATTTCTTCTCTACTTTTCTTTCCTTGTCATTGTCATTATGTTTTTGCTTGTTGTTGATGGTTTGATGCTTAGATCCATGCTAGGCTAGATCCATTGAGGTTCCAAATGATGGATGATGTGAATTAGGCTAGGATTTAATGGTTTTTGATGTGGATCTACCTTTCCTTTGAGTTGCCCTTGGATTTGATTGGATTTAATTGCATGAGTGATTGACAACCATGAGTGCATACAAGGTGTTTGATGGAATGCCTAGGAAGCTTCCATTCATAGCACTTGGCATGAATCCTTGCTCATATTATCTAGTATTGATTTGCATTGCTCCTAGAAAGAATTATGTGAATTGATGTTAGATTAGTAGGCATTGTGCTTTTAGGAGTTGGTAATATGTTTAGAATGGTAAGCATGTTATTCAATCTACTAGTTATCAAGTCTTAGGAGGATGAGATAGCTTGCTTTATGTAGTAATGCCACTCAAGGGAATTAAAATGGTTTGATACATCAAATGCCTAATCTTTAGCCTAATCACATCGGAAATCGTTTGAAACCTTATCTTGTTTACTTGTTCCTTTACTTGTTCTTTACATTCCTTGCCTTTATTTTTGCTTGTTATTTCATTTACTTAATGCTTGCCTAGTTATAAAACACCAAACTCATGACCATGTGCTTAGATAGTATGATAGAGACTACGTGAACTACTTGATTGTCTATCGATACATTCACTCCTTGTGGTTCGACCCGGACTACTAGCTAGTTCGGTTATTGTATTATTGATAGGCTAGAAATAGTCGAGTCAATTTTTGGCGCCGTTGCCGGGGAGTGAATAGATTGATGATCAATAGATTGTTTAGTCTCTTGTTGCTAATTTGAGCTTGTTTTTTTTTTTTAGATAGGATGGTATTGTGCTTGTTGATTCAAGCATTTTATTGGACTATTTTTGATTTCTTTATTGGTGTGCTTGATAGGTACACACTTCATAGATCCAAGGTTAAACATGTGGAATCTTTCGTTTTGGATTATGAGAAGAGAGAAAGAACTTCCAAAGAGCAAGATGTGGAAATCAATCGGGAAGTGGAAGTTCTTAGGAAACAATTGGAGGTTATGGAAGCAAGATTGGACGAGCAAAGGAGAAGAACTCAAGAGGTCCAATTACCTCCTATAATTGAGATATTCCAACCTCCAAAAGAAATTTATCAAGGAAGAGAATGGGGCACGGTTGATGCACCTAGCTTTGAGCTTAAACCGGGTTTGATTCGTTTGGTTCAAGCAAATCAATTTGGAGGAGAAGTCACTGAGGACCCAAATGATCATCTATACTCATTCCTTGAAATTTGTGATACCCTCAAGCTCGAAGGAGTGCCAAATGACACAATTCGGATGAGACTCTTCGGATTTTCACTTCGTGACCGGGCTAGAGAGTGGTTCAAAGGTCTCAATGGAAAGTCAATCAAATCATGGGAAGACCTATGCAAAAATTTTCTCTCAAGATACTTTCCACCTTCCAAGGTACAACGCCTAATCTCGGAGATTTATCAATTTGCCCAACATGAGGATGAGACGATATTCAATGCTTGGGAGAGATTCCGTGAGCTTTTCAGGAAATGCCCTCCACATGGCCTAAATGAGAGTCGACAAATCTTCTTCTTCTATGGTGGTTTGAGTTCACAAACAAGAACTATTGTAGATGCTACCTCCGGAGGTTGCTTGCTAAACCGAGATGTGAAGGAAGCCATGAGGATTGTTGAAGATATGGTTTCCAATTCTTTTCAATGGCCTATGGAAAGGGTGAATTCAAAGAAAGCTACCTCCATGTTGGATGATAAATATGAAGACCTTGCTTTCCAAATTACCAACCTCAAGAAGGAGCATGAAGAGTTTAGAAAGGCGATGATGGAAGTACGAGCTTGGCAAAGACCTACGAATGGAGGAATTCTTGGCCAAGAAGAGGCGATTCACATCAACCAACAACCTCTCTCGGCTTCTCAACAACTTGTGGATGAGAATCAACTCCAATCTTGGAGTTATGAAGCTCCATCGATACTTCCATTTTCCATGCCTATTCATGAGCTTCAAGAGGAGTTAGACCCTATCTTGCCATACTCAATGGGGGATAAAGGTATCTCTCTTACTTTTCCTTCCCAAACTTCTATGGAGGATGGTGATTTGAGTGAGCGTAATGATAATATCATGGATAATACATCACTTCCTCTTGGGTTAAGATGTGAGGATCATGATGAGTTTGGGGGAGAGAAGAGAGATGATCTTGTGGAGAGTACTCCTCATGAAGAAGTTGTAGAGATGAGCATTGGTAGGTTGGAAGAGTTCAAGAAGTTGGATATCAATTCTTCTTTGGTCGAGTTGTTGAGAACTATGCCGAATCATGAGAAGTTCTTGGAGGATGTAGACAAGAGAAAGATGAG
The DNA here is from genome assembly GCA_029379335.1 of Thymus mandschuricus. Classification (NCBI taxonomy): domain Eukaryota; kingdom Viridiplantae; phylum Streptophyta; class Magnoliopsida; order Lamiales; family Lamiaceae; genus Thymus; species Thymus mandschuricus. The sequence goes on from CM057079.1 coordinate 24,253,249, forward strand.
GATGGATGATGATATAACCATTGAGTTATCGGTGGAATGTAGTGCTAGACTACGAAGAGAATTCCCCAATAAGAAAAGCGATCTTGTAGATTTCACAATTCCTTGTGAAATTGGTGATCAAGTGCTACAGAAGGTCTTATGTGACATGGGTTCAAGAGTGAACGTGATGCCTCTTCCTATCTTTGAACGTTTGAAGATTGGAACCCTTATGCCCACCATGACTATACTTAAATTGGCGGATCGCTCTATCATAATTCCATGGGGAAAGGTCGACAATGTGCTTATCAAGTTTGGAAAGTTCATCTTTCCGGTGGACTTCTTCGTTCTTGACATTGATGAGGAGCAAAACATTCCTTTGATACTTGGTATGCCTTTCTTGTCCACAAGCCGAGCTATATTGGATGTTTGTGATGGAAGTCTCATTTTCCGAGTTGATGAAGAAGAGATGACATTCTATGAACCGGAAGTTGAGAATGGATTGAAAATTCCAACCAAGGATGAGGGACTTGAGCTTGAAGACTTACCTCATTCAATGTTTGTCGATGAATTCCCATATCGAGGAGGAGGTTTCAAAAACCTAGGAGGCGTGAAGTTCCAAGAGAAGATTGTCGATCCTTCACGTGAGAGGTTTACAAGTTTTGGAGGTCAAGAGAGGACCTCGTTTGATGTCCCATGAGCTACATTGAGGTATCGTCGAGCTAACGACGTTAAACAAGCGCTCGTTGGGAGGCACCCCAACACGTATCCTTCATTTTCTCGTTTTCTTTAAGTTTTGGTTGAGTCGTTTTAGTCGAATAAGAGTTGAGAAGTGGGTCAATATGTATGGAAAGGAATTTCTAAGTGTTGGATGCTTTCCTATGCCTTAGAAAATTTTTGAAATTTTTCAAGTTGGCAATTTCATGCCTTAGAAAATTTTTGAGAATTTTCAAGTTTTGTACTCCAACACTTAGAAATATTTTGAGGGTCTAAGTTCTACTTTTGTGCAGTCCGACGGTAAAATCGAGAAAAAATAGCAAAACTTGTCGGAATTCGATTCCGTCAATTGCATTGGATTCGTAAGACCCGAGAGTAGGGGGTAGGACATTGGCCCGGGCCGAAAGGGCCCGGGAGGGCCCGACACGAACTGAAGGTCAGTGGAAATGGCGGCCTAACCAGCCACCTAGCCGTAGGCCGCCATTTTCCCAGCCAGCCACCTAGCCGTAGGCCGCCATTTTCCGGTGTTTTCAAGGCTAAAAATGGCGGTCAACGGCCCTCCTTCGGCGTTGACCGCCAAAGCTCCTCCTCCCCTATGCGCAATCTCGCCGTTTCGCCTCGTTCTCCCTCATACGAACTCCGAATTGCATTCCGTTTTTTGGTATGGATTCCTCTTTCAACCCTCTACAACATAGAATTGTTTTGAGTAATTTTTTTTTTTGTTTGTTTTTTTGGTGTAAATAAGTTGTCAAATTAGGGCTGGAACATGAGGAGGAAGGTATCTCACATCATCCCCTTACATGAGCTTATTGTTCACCCCTTGAGCTATGCTTTGATATGTGATTACTAATGTGTGAATTGAGATTGAATGTTGCTAGGGGGTGACAAAGAGAAGCAATGCATGAAGAAAGGAAAGGATTCAACTTAATCGAGCACGTACCGGAATGAGCAACATTGAACGTAATGTGCATCGCAAGCTTGGACCTTTGTGAGTGTAGTTTAAATTCCTTATTATTCTTCCCTCCAAACTCATTTTAGACTTTGCTTCTAAAATAAGTTTGGGGGAGGGGGGTAGGATAAGGTCTTTAAACTACTTTTCTCTCTTCGGTTTTTCATTAAAGTTGCGATTTTTAAGCTTGTATTTGCTTGATGAAGTTGATTGTGCTTAATTGGATGCTTGAGAGGGATGAATTTGAGAGTGTGTGGAATGGATTGTGTGTGGTGGAGTTTTGAGGAGAAGAAATTTGAGAAGAAAATTTTGAATTTGAAAAGGGTGTGTGCAAATAATTCAAGTGATGTTTTCATGCTTTATAAGGGTGCTTAGTTGCGTAGGTGCAAAAAATTTTCAAGTTTCATTTTAGAAGCATCACTTGAGTTGTAGTGCTTTTCGTTCACATGGTTAGATATTGTGGTTATCGCTCCTTTGCTTTCAAGAGAGATGTCGATGATGATTTGAGCGGAAATTGCATCATATTTTTGTGATTTCTCATGTGTGTTTTGAGCATGAAATGATTGCATAACATGATTAACTAGGAATGATTGATCTTAGGCACATGAACTCTAAACAAAAGCTTGTGAGATTTGAGCCAAAACGTTGCATTAATAACGTTACTTTTTCTTTCTTGTGAGTTTGCCATGTATTGCATTGTTATCTTCTAGAACTTGCCTTCAATCTCGATCGAGGTTGCTATATGTGCCACTAGAACTTAGAAATGATTTTAGGCCCTCACTTGTTAGCCTCATTATTCCCTAAACACTAACCAAATGAAACGTTAACTTTGTGGTCCCCCTTGAGCCTTTGAAGCCTTTGTTGCTAAACCGGATGAAAGGGGGTGAAGGTTGGTTAAGGGAATCTATTGTGAGGTTGTGAAGTAAGTGAGAAAACGAGGTTTGAGTAGTTTGATTGAAGAAGTCGTTTTAAGATGAATATACTCCTATGAGCTCTAGTGAAAAAGAAAAAAAAAAAAAAAAGGAAAAAATGAAAGAGATGAGAATGGAAATTCTCAAAAAGAAAAAAAAAAAAGTGATGAGAAAAATGAGAGGAAGAAATTGAAAAGAAAAAAAAAAAAAAAAAAAAAAAAAAAAAAAAAGAGTTTGAATAAAGTTAGTTGTGAATGAGAGCATAAGGGAGTTATTCATGAATACGTGAGAAGCTTCAATCAAGCTTGTGTACTAAAGAGTGTAAAGAGGTGAAATGGTGAAGGTAGAAGGTGGAGAAATTCACACTTAGAGTGGAAATGAGAGAGTCAAAGTACTTAGAAGATATCTTAGTCACTTAGCCTAAAAAATCCCTACCTAAACCAATGTCCCCACATTACAAGCCTAAATAAAAGACCTAATTGATCTTAGTTCGAGTGCACAACCAAGCGATGGAGATCTTGAGGTTTAGGGCAAGCTTATGGTAAGAGCAATGCGTGCATGAGTTCGATGAGTGCAAATTTCATACCATACACTTGAGAGAAAGAGTGATACACTTACACTTTTGTGAGGTTTAGAGTTCATTTGTGCTTGAGTGATTGATTTCTTGGTTGAGAGTGTTGTGTTGTTATGGATTGTTTGATGCACCTTGGGAGTTCCATGTTTGAAAATGCTTTCTTGAGTGAGCTTTGAGGCATCGATGATCTTGATTTGCATACCCATATGTGCTTATGTTCTTTGATTGTTCGTTCCATTGTCGGGACGAGCAATGGCTTAAGTTTGGGGGAGTTTGATAACCACATATTTAGCATGCTTTAGAGTGCGTCTCGATGCGTGTTTTGGTTCGGATTTGTGCTAAAATGAATAGGGAATGATAGATTTTTACAATTTATACATTTTCTATATGCCTTGCATTTTCTCTCGGTTTCCGTGCTGTTTTCTGGTGTTGCGGCAATTTTCTGGGCATGTTTGACTTATCCTATGTCGAAGATGATCGAAAGAGGAAGCCGTAGCACTTTGCGGATTAATTTTTCGACGCCGGACGAGAGAGAACGAGCCAATACCGTGAGAGCGCGCAAGCTGTGAAATGTGGGCGAGAATGCACAAGTCAACCGAAAATGGACTAGTCAACTCTTCATTCAACTTTCCACAAATTACAAATTTTACCCCACCTTCTCAACTCAAGTTTCTAATATTTGCAATTTGACCCCAATTTGTGGCAAAACTATAAATAGCTAGTTATTTTCCTTATTTGTCATCCAATTCCACTTGTAATTCACTTTTGTGCACAACAACTTTAGAACCCTAGCTTCCCTCTTTCCTTTTTAGTATTTTCAAATAATTGTTGAAGATTATGCTTGGAGTTTGAAGAGATTGTTCAAGATTTCTTCTCTACTTTTCTTTCCTTGCCATTGTCATTATGTTTTTGCTTGTTGTTGATGGTTTGATGCTTAGATCCATGCTAGGCTAGATCCATTGAGGTTTCAAAAGATGGATGATGTGAATTAGGCTAGGATTTAATGGTTTTTGATGTGGATCTACCTTTCCTTTGAGTTGCCCTTGGATTTGATTGGATTTAATTGCATGAGTGATTGACAACCATGAGTGCATACAAGGTGTTTGATGGAATGCCTAGGAAGCTTCCATTCATAGCACTTGGCATGAATCCTTGCTCATATTATCTAGTATTGATTTGCATTGCTCCTAGAAAGAATTATGTGAATTGATGTTAGATTAGTAGGCATTGTGCTTTTAGGAGTTGGTAATATGTTTAGAATGGTAAGCATGTTATTCAATCTACTAGTTATCAAGTCTTAGGAGGATGAGATAGCTTGCTTTATGTAGTAATGCCACTCAAGGGAATTAAAATGGTTTGATACATCAAATGCCTAATCTTTAGCCTAATCACATCGGAAATCGTTTGAAACCTTATCTTGTTTACTTGTTCCTTTACTTGTTCTTTACATTCCTTGCCTTTATTTTTGCTTGTTATTTCATTTACTTAATGCTTGCCTAGTTATAAAACACCAAACTCATGACCATGTGCTTAGATAGTATGATAGAGACTACGTGAACTACTTGATTGTCTATCGATACATTCACTCCTTGTGGTTCGACCCGGACTACTAGCTAGTTCGGTTATTGTATTATTGATAGGCTAGAAATAGCCGAGTCAATGACGCCGGACACATCAGATCCATCACCGAGGGGTCGCCGCCTACGAACAGTAACCTAGGAGTAAATTACTGCCTTGCCCCTGCCACGTCAGCCTAACCCTAACTCTATATGGTCACGACGGAGATCTGCAGAACCTTTCATCACTCTCAAAATTTGCCATTCTCGTGCAAGATCTGCAATTTCTTTGCAACTCACGAGTCTCAACCCCCCCCCCCCCCCCCCTCCCCCCCCCGTTTCTAGATCTCTCTCAAACTTTCTAAATATTCATACCATGGGAAAGAAAGAAGCATCGCAGTCCATGGAGGAGTTTCTGGCCAAACTTGACTCCAATATCAATGTCGAGCCCCATCTCGACGAAAAGGTGGTAGATCAAAACAGATTCTTCCGCAAGGCCGTGACCACGGCCGGCTTGTGGAAGTTTGTGACGGCGAGGCCGGAACAGATCTTGGCAAAAGCTGTCGCTGAAATTCTCTTGAATTTGAGGGAGGGAGAGAACTCCTCAACTTTTTCAGACCCACAGGACTGGAAGCCTGTGGAGGTCGAGTTGAGCGCCATTGCTGGTGTCTTCAACCTGCCGAAGGAGGGACCGGACTCTCTGACAGGCCTGGAACTATCTGTCAATGTCGAGTATGCACGGTTCGCCACCAAGAAGGACGAAGAGTTTGGTGATCCGAAGCATAGCAACATCAGAACGGATCTGCTGCCTCCGTTCAACTACATCTGCGAGCTGTATACAAAGTCGGTGCTATGCGGCGTCGGTTCGCTGAGCCAACTTTCCGACACCAAAATCTTCGCCGTCACAGTCATAGTCGACAGCTTGACCGGGACGAGGTTCAACTGGCACGGCTGGTTCATCAAGCAAATTCTTGAAGTCTCCAAGGATTTTAAGTTTGAGAAGGGAAGCAACGACAAAATCCTTCGCAAGGGAAGACTCAAATTCTTCTCCAAAATCTCACACGCCCTGGAGAACCTGTTCAAGGACAGAAGGTGGACAGGCACAGCTGAATACAAGAAGAATACAGTATTCTTCGACACATGGAAGACAGAAAAGATCCCAATTGATATGGGAATTGTTAACGTCAGAGTTACCCCAGCCGCTCCAGTCGCTGAAAGATGTAGTGAGGCGGAAGAGGGAAAGCAAGCTGCTTCATCAGCGAAGCGAGCTACTCCAAAGAAAGCGAGGTCAAAGCGACCGATGAAAGTAAGGCAGGTAGCCGCAATAATCGAAGCGAGTGAGGCTGATGATGGAGTCCAAGGTTCGTCAAATCAAGATCCTGTTCGTGTTCCCAAAGGGCCGGTAATGAGAGCTCGAGCTAAGAAGTTCAAGGAAGGCTTGCAAGGATTGATCCAAGAAGTTTGGGCTCAAGAATTGATGAAGAAGCCCATTGGAGAAGGCGAACCGGACAGCCCGCGAGTCATCAACTTTATCGAGTGCGTTCGGGTTGAAAAATGAAGACTTTATTTTTATTTTCGTGTGTTTTGAGTCAGGCCACGTTTTTGGGCCTTAAAAGACTTGTTTTTGTGTTTTTATCATGTTGGTTAATGGGTTGGGCCATGCCAATGACTTTGGGTCAGTTATTTCCTAGTTAGATTAGGTTTAGATGGTTTTATTTGCCTCTCTATATAAGGGGGTCTTTGTGGACGAAAATTAGTTAGCTTTTGATCATTAATATTATTGTGAGTTTATTCTCTCTTGAGAGTTTTCGAATTCCTCTTGATTATTCCAAGACGAATTCATTATCCGGCGAATCAGCGAGTCAATCATCCGTCGTTGTGTGTCAATCATCATTCCCGTGTGACTAAGACGATCGCTATTTGGGGTATAGGCTGTTCATAGAACTGACTTATATCATTTATAGGATTCGAGCTTAGGTATATTGGAATATCCATCTTGTTCTTCAATTTCGTTCAGTTTAGTTTTAGTCCTTCCGCGTGCGTCTTCAATTCGGTCGTCAAGGATCATATCATTTGGTATCAGAGCCAGGTTTACGTCATCCAGGTTTTATCTTTCTTTCGTCTTAGTATTCGTTTCTTCGTGTTCTTGCATTCTGTTCGTGTCAGTCGTTCGTTTGAGTCTTCGTCTATTCGTTTCTGTGTCAAAATATATATATATATATATATATATATATATATATATATATATATATATATATTTCGTTCTGCTCATAGAGTCGTTCTTGGTAGCTTTTCCTTCGTGTCAAGATTCAGATTCGTTTTGATACTCAGTCAAAGTTGTTTTCTTGGTCATTAAGGAGTAGAAGATTTCTTTCCTTACAAGAATAGGAAACACACTCAGAATATAAATCCCATACCTTATATTATATAACACGTCTTAGGTGAGTCTTCTACACGTTGTCGTGACATATTAGGGGCAAAAGTTTCGATCAAAAAAAAAAAAAAAAAAAAAAGAGGATATATTCGAAGCCCTAGTGTGTCACTGTGTTTTCTGAGTTGGTTATTACGTGTTTCTTCATTGGGATATCAGTTATATATTCGTTTCGGTGTGTTTTCGTCTTTTCCTCGTGTTTTTCGTCGGCCAGCACTAAAACGGCCATAACTTTTGCATACGAACTCCGATTTGGCTAGATAATACCTTTTCGGAAAGCTCTCGAAAAGATCTATACGGTGATTCCGACTTTGTCGGAATTGGTCCATTATTTTTGCAAAAAAAGGTCGTTTAAAGGGTCAAATCGTCCGCCGAAGTTTTCGGTAAAATTTTCGTGTCCTTTTTCGTGTCTCGGTTTAGGGTTTCCTTAGTCCAGTCATCCTTCCTTCCTATTTTCAGTACTCCTGATTCGTTAATTGTGATTTTTGTGGTAGATTAAGGGAATTTGAGCTTCTTAAGAGAGAATTGAGTGGAAAAAGGCAAGAGAGGTGAGCTTATTAGAGGGTAAAAGCCATTGATATTGAGCGATACACGAGTGCTGAGTGTGAACTGTATTGAGGGATACACGAGTGATTGTGAGGTGGTGAGGATTCTGTTTTACTAACCTTCGTTTGTTTCTTTTGAAAAAAAAAAAAAAAAAAAAAAAAATTGCAGGTATGGCCGAAGATCAAGAGACGTTGGATCCCAAGTTGAAGTTCATGTTTGAAGCATTGAAGTCCGAGTTGGGGAAGGTTATGGAATCCAAACTGGACGGAGTTTATGATAGACTTGGTGAAGTAGAGTCAGCTTCCAAACAGCTTAAGCATCATCGAAATGGAAGAGGATTTCGAGGTGGTAGAGGTCGTCCAAACAATCGAGACTATGGGCCGTTTGAGGAGGAGTTTGAGGTCGAAGGAGAAGAGGAATGGGAGGAGCCAAGGAACAGGCCTGACAATAATTTGGGCAACATCAAGCTGAACATTCCGTCATTCCAAGGGAGGAACGATCCAGATGCGTATATTGAGTGGGAGAGGAAGCTTGACCTCATGTTCGACTGTCACAATTACTCCGAGCTGAAGAAGGTGAAGTTGGCAGCGATAGAGTTCTCCGATTACGCTCTAGTTTGGTGGGATCAATTGGAGAAGAGTAGGAGAAGGAATGGGGAGCCTCCAGTTCAGACTTGGAACGAGATGAAGGGAATCATGAGGAAACGATTTATTCCAGCTCACTACTATAGAGAACTGCACAACAAGCTTCAAAGCTTGAGACAGGGATCTAAGAGCGTGGATGAGTACTACAAGGAGATGGAGGTAGCCATGATTCGAGCTAATGTTGTGGAGGACAGTGAGGCGACGATGGCGAGATTCTTGGCTGGTCTAAATTGGGAGATTCAGAATGGAGTGGAGCTGCAGCATTATGTTGAGATCGAGGACATGGTACACATGGCTGTGAAGATAGAGAATCAGCTCAAGAGGAGGGGTAACAATGGTTACAATAAGCAATCTCAGCCTGCTGCTAGTGGTTCCTTTTCGAGAGGGAATCAATGGAAGAAGGAGGAGTCGCCGAAAGATGATAGGAAACCGTTCGTGAAGGCGCGATCAGATTTGACGAGCTCTAACAACCAAGGAAAACCAGTAGTGACTGAGGGACGTAATCGTGATCGTAAGTGCTTCAAGTGTCAAGGATTCGGACATGTCATGAGTGACTGCCCGAATCGGAGAGTGATGATCATGAGAGATGATGGGGAAGTCGTGACTGATGATGAAGCTGATCCGGAGATGCCTGGGTTGGAGGAGTCTGAGGACGAGGAAGAGGATATTCAGCCGCCTGTAGGACGCATTTGTGTGGCCAGAAGAGCATTAAGCGTTCAGAGTCATGTGGACGAATTGGTGCAGCGCGAAAATATCTTTCACACGAGATGTCAGGTGAAGGATCAGTTGTGTAGCATGATTATTGATGGAGGGAGCTGCACCAACGTTGCTAGCGTGGCCATGGTTCGAAAATTAGGGCTACCTGTGATACAACATCCCAAACCGTACCGGTTGCAGTGGCTCAACGAAACTGGTGTGGTCAAAGTAATGAAGCAGGTGAAGGTCCCGTTTAGCATCGGAAAATATGAGGATGAGATATTATGTGATGTGGTGCCGATGCAAGCAAGCCATATACTGTTGGGGCGTCCATGGCAGTTCGATAGGAGGGTGACACATGATGGCTTCACCAACAAATATTCGTTCGAGTACAAGCAGAAGAAGGTGTCGCTTGTTCCTCTTACTCCCAAACAAGTGTATGAGGATCAAGTGTTGCTGCAAAAGGAGGCTGAGCGGATGAAGTTGGAGGAGCAGAAGGTGGAGAATAAGGAGAAGGGAGATAAGGAGAAGGGTGTAGTACACAAATCGTGTTTTGCAAAGGCGAGTGATCTGAAGTTGGCGGTGCAGGAGGAGAGGATTTTGATCGTACTTCTGAACAAAGGGAACTTTTTATCTACTAACGATCTCGATTCTCTACCCCCTTCTATCTCCTCTGTTTTGCAGGAATTTGATGATGTCTTTCCCGAGGATACACCAGCTGGCTTACCACCAATTAGGGCGATAGAACATCAAATCGACTTTGTGCCTGGAGCAACACTTCCAAATAGGCCAGCCTATCGCACCAATCCCGAGGAGACGAAGGAGTTGGAGAGGCAGATTGGAGAGTTGTTGGCGAAAGGGCATGTGAGGGAGAGTTTGAGTCCTTATGCAGTTCCGGTGTTACTCGTACCCAAGAAGGACTCAACGATGAGGATGTGTTGCGATTGTCGAGCCATAAACAACATCACGGTAAAGTATCGACATCCTATCCCTCGTTTAGATGATATGCTTGATGAACTGCATGGCTCTTGTGTGTTTTCGAAAATTGATTTGCGTAGTGGATACCATCAGATTAGGATTAAGGAAGGGGATGAATGGAAAACTGCTTTTAAAACTAAACTTGGTTTGTATGAGTGGCTAGTTATGCCTTTCGGTTTGACTAATGCACCTAGTACATTTATGCGTCTTATGAACCATGTTTTACGAGCTTTTATTGGCAGATTTGTAGTTGTCTACTTTGATGATATCCTAGTGTATAGCAAGAGTCATGAAGAGCATGTTGAACATTTGAGGTCTGTTTTAGATGTACTTAGGAAGGAGAGGTTGTTTGCTAACTTAAAGAAGTGCATCTTTTGTACGGACAAGCTTGTGTTTCTTGGATTTGTTGTTAGTGCACAGGGTGTACAGGTTGACGATGAGAAAATACGAGCTATTCAAGAGTGGCCGAGTCCAAAGAGCATTGGAGAAGTTAGGAGTTTCCACGGACTTGCTAGCTTTTATAGGAGATTCGTGCCCCATTTCAGTAGTGTTGCAGCACCATTGACGGCAATCATCAAGAAGAATGTGGAGTTTAATTGGGGAGAAGATCAAGAGAAGGCGTTTCAGCTTCTGAAGTACAAACTGACACACGCCCCGGTATTATCTCTTCCTAACTTTTCTAAGTCTTTTGAGATTGAATGTGATGCTTCTGGTGTTGGAATTGGTGCAGTTTTGATGCAAGAAGGCCGGCCGGTGGCGTACTTCAGCGAGAAGCTAAACGGAGCAACGTTGAGCTATCCAACGTACGATAAGGAGCTGTATGCATTGGTGCGGGCTTTGAAAACGTGGCAGCACTACTTGTGGACAAAGGAATTCGTCATTCACACCGATCATGAGTCCTTGAAGAACTTGAAGGGGCAGCACAAGTTGAACAAGAGGCATGCTAGGTGGATGGAGTTCATAGAGACGTTTCCTTACGTCATCAAGTACAAGCAAGGTAAAGAGAATGTAGTGGCTGATGCACTTTCACGGAGGTATGCCTTGATCTCTAATTTAGATGCTAAGTTGCTTGGTTTCGAGTGTTTGAAGAGTTTGTATGTGAATGATGCTGATTTTGGTGAGATTTATCGAGCATGTGAGAAATCTGGTTTCGAAGAGTACTTTAGGCATGGTGATTATTTGTTTAAGAGAAATCGATTGTGTGTTCCTAAGTGTTCTCTTCGTGAATTATTGTTGCTTGAATCTCATGGTGGGGGTTTGATGGGACATTTTGGTGTTGCTAAGACTTTAGCTGTTTTGCATGAACACTTCTTTTGGCCTCATATGAAGAGAGATGTTGAACGAATTTGTGGTAGATGTGTTACTTGTAAACAAGCTAAGTCTAGAGTGAGTTCCCATGGTTTGTACACGCCATTGCCTATTCCTACTGTTCCTTGGATTGACATTTCTATGGATTTCGTGTTAGGGCTGCCTAGGACTAAGCATGGTAGTGATTCTGTGTTTGTGGTGGTTGATAGATTTTCTAAGATGGCGCATTTTATTCCATGTCATAAATCTGATAATGCATCGCATGTTGCTGATTTGTTCTTTCGAGAGATTGTTAGATTGCATGGAATGCCTAGGACTATTGTTTCGGATAGGGATGCGAAGTTCTTGAGTTACTTTTGGAAGACTTTGTGGGGTAAGTTAGGTACTAAACTGTTGTTTTCTACTACTTGTCATCCACAAACTGATGGTCAAACTGAAGTAGTCAATAGGACTTTGTCTACATTGCTTAGGGCTATAATTAAGAAGAACATTAAGTCTTGGGAAGAATGTTTGCCACATGTTGAGTTTGCATATAACCGTTCTGTTCATTCTGCTACTAAGTTTTCGCCTTTTGAGATTGTCTATGGGTTTAATCCTTTAACTCCTTTAGATTTATCTCCATTGCCTGAACATGAGCGTACTAACCTTGATGGCCAGAAAAAGGCTGATTTTGTGAAACAGATTCATGAGAAGGCAAGGCTGAATATTGAGAGACGAACGGAGCATTACGCCAAGCAAGCCAACAAGGGGAGGCGTCAAGTTGTGTTTGAGCCCAGAGATTGGGTATGGCTGCATATGCGCAAGGAGAGGTTTCCATTGCAAAGGCGTTCGAAGTTGCTACCTCGAGGCGATGGACCTTTTCAAGTGTTGGAGCGCATCAATGATAACGCCTACAAATTGGACTTACCTGGTGAGTATAATGTTAGTGCTACATTCAATGTTACTGACTTGAGTCCTTTTGATGTAGGTGACGACTTGGATTTGAGGACAAATCCTCTTCAAGAGGAGGGGAATGATGGAGTCCAAGGTTCGTCAAATCAAGATCCTGTTCGTGTTCCCAAAGGGCCGGTGACGAGAGCTCGAGCTAAGAAGTTCAAGGAAGGCTTGCAAGGATTGATCCAAGAAGTTTGGGCTCAAGAATTGATGAAGAAGCCCATTGGAGAAGGCGAACCGGACAGCCCGCGAGTCATCAACTTTATCGAGTGCGTTCGGGTTGAAAAATGAAGACTTTATTTTTATTTTCGTGTGTTTTGAGTCAGGCCACGTTTTTGGGCCTTAAAAGACTTGTTTTTGGGTTTTTATCATGTTGGTTAATGGGTTGGGCCATGCCAATGACTTTGGGTCAGTTATTTCCTAGTTAGATTAGGTTTATATTGTTTTATTTGCCTCTCTATATAAGGGGGTCTTTGTGGACGAAAATTAGTTAGCTTTTGATCATTAATATTATTGTGAGTTTATTCTCTCTTGAGAGTTTTCGAATTCCTTTTGATTATTCCAAGACGAATTCATTATCCGGCGAATCAGCGAGTCAATCATCCCTCGTTGTGTGTCAATCATCGTTCCCGTGTGACTAAGACGATCGCTATTTGGGGTATAGGCTGTTCATCGAACTGACTTATATCATTTATAGGATTCGAGCTTAGGTATATTGGAATATCCATCTTGTTCTTCAATTTCGTTCAGTTTAGTTTTAGTCCTTCCACGTGCGTCTTCAATTCGGTCGTCAAGGATCGTATCAGCTGAGGTGCAGCCGCTTGAGAAGGTAGTTTGAAACAGAAGTGGAAAAATCCCATCCCTCACCAGCCAAAGATCAATCACCCCAAACTTCCCCAAAACAACCACCCCAAGAAACCCAAACTTCAACCACTGCCCAACCTCTCACTCTACCCCAAACATCCACACAAAAACAAACTTCACCTCACGAAGAAGAATCTGCTTCTTCGTTCCGAATCCCAGACCTGCCATTTCTTGGCATAGATATTGAGGGCATGTACACCCTTTTCACCCCAACCACTCAACAGACCCAGCCTCTAATCACTCAAACCACCCTAACTCAAGCCGAAACCATCCAAGCATCTACCCCCAACTCTCCATCCACATCAGCTGAAACTGCTGATACCACCCAAACTGCCAACACAGAAGCCACCACAATACCACCCCCAAAACCTGCACCCCCAACCGCGGAAGAAAGAGCTCTCCAACGCTATCTGTTGGATCGGGAGCCAGCCGCAGACACTATTCGGGGTCGCTACTGACAAACCAATATTTTATATGCATTTCAAGATGTTTTTAGAAGGTTTTGGCTTTGACATATGTGCTTAAATGAATAGGAGATGATAGGTTTTTACAATTTATACATTTTCTATATACTTTGCGTTTCTCCCGGTTTCCGTGCTGATTTCAGGTGCTGTGGAAATTTTCTGGGCAAGTTTGACTTATCCTATGTCGAAGAGGATCGAAAGAGGAAGCCGTAGCACTTTGCGGATTAATTTTCCGATGCTGGACGAGAGAGAACGAGCCAAAACCGTGAGAGCGCACAAACTGCGAAATGTGGGCGGAAATGCACAAGTCAAACGGAAATGCACTAGTCAAACCTTCATTCAACTTTCCAGAAATTACAGTTTTTACCCCACCTTCTCACTCAAGTTTCTCTTTATTGCAATTTGACCCCAACTTGTGGGAGATCTATAAATACCTTGTTATTTGCCTCATTTGGCAACTTTTATCACTTGTAATTCACTTTTGCATTTTCTCTTAGAACCCTAGCTATTTCCCTCTTTCCACTTTGGTATTTTCAAATTTTGTTGGATGATGAAGCTTGAAGATTGAAGATTATTGAAGCATTTTATTTCCTTTTACTTTCCTTGTTATTTCTACCATGAATTCTCTTCTTTTTGTTGGATTGATGCTTAGATCCATGCTAGGCTAGATCCATAGAGGTTTCAAATGATGGATGGTGTGAATTAGGCTAGGATTTAATGGTTTTTGATGTGGATCTACCTTTCCTTTGAGTTGCCCTTGGATTTGATTGAATTTAATTGCATGAATGATTGACATCCATGAGTGCATACAAGGTGTTTGATGGAATGCCTAGGAAGCTTCCATTCATAGCACTTGGCATGAATCCTTGCTCATACTATCTAGTATTGATTTGCATTGCTCCTAGAAAGAATTATGTGAATTGATGTTAGATGGCCGCTCATGCCTACAAATGGCCTATGGAACGGACTTCCACAAAGAGGGTTGCCTCTCTATCGGATGAGAGATATGATGAATTGACTTCATTATTCACTACTTTTAAGAAGGACTATGATAAGGGCCAAAGAGACATGAAGGAGATGCTAGCCATCAAGAAATTCGAGAATGGTGAAGTCTTGAGTGAAGAAGAGGTTCTCTACATCAATCAACGAGGAGGTTTTCAAAGGGGATTCAATCACCAAAATCAAGGTTCCTACTCTACTTTCAACAATCATCCAAACCTTGCTTATGGAAATCCCAATAATGCATTCCATGCTCCTCAATCTCAAGTTGTGGAAGAGACAAAGCCTCCAAATCTTACGGAGCAAATGTTGAAGCAATTGGTGGATAGCCAATCTCAAATGGCTATTCAACAAGGGACGTTCATTGCCCATACGGGGCAAAAGGTCACCACCTTGGAGAATACGGTTTCTTCCATGGACAAGCATATCAAGATGCTTGAGGGTCAAATGAGTCAAATGGCTAGCCATGTTGCATCTCAACATAAGCAAGGGCAATATCCGAGTCACACGGAGGTAAATCCGAAGCAACAATGCAAGGTGGTTCGTGTGGTCAATGAAGTTGAGTCGATGCGACCTTTTGGAGAGCAAGAATGGGGGGGTTCAAAGAGTTCCTCCATGGGACCTCTCCCATGACCATGATAGTTATGAAAAGAAGAAGACTCCGATGACCCTTGGAGATGAGATTTATTTTCTCACGAAGCCAGATCATTGGCCACCTTATGAGAACCTTCCACGTGAAGCCCAAGAGAGAGAGAGGATGAGCTCTTACTATCAAAGAATGAGAGCTAACAATGGGGTGATGTATGCTAGGGGGATGGATTTGAAGAGGATGGAGAAGGCCTACTATATCCATGAGCTTGGAAGGGTTATCAAAGAACGAAGAAGTTATGAAGAATTCCAAGGTATCTATCCTACAACCCCCTCGGAAATAGTGAGTTTGAGTGAATCTTTTGATAGAGTGGATGCTATAAAATTGAGGAGTGGAAGATCGATTGAGAAGCCAATGAGGCTTGGTGAAGAAAAGGATGAAAAGGAGAAGGAAGAAGTCCTAGTAGAGGACGTTGATGATGAAGAGGAAGAAATGGAACCTCCAAGAGCACCTATACCAAAGGAAAATGTTCCTGAGAAGAAAGTTTTTGATTATGAAAAAGATGAACCACCTCATGAGTGGATAGAGTTCCCTACTCCGAAGAAGGATGTGATTTCCAAAGCTCCGTTTCCCTCTCGTTTGGCCAAGCCCAAGGTGGACCCCAAAATGAATAGGTTTGTTGAGATGTTTGAGAAAGTAAATGTCAACATTCCTCTTATTGATGCTTTGAAGGACATGCCGGGGTATGCAAAGCTCTTAAAGGAAATAGTGGCCAAGAAAAAGAAGCTAGAAGCTTGTGAAACCATGGAGCTTTACGAGGAGTGTCATGCCATTGTGCAAAGAAATTTGCCCCTTAAAAGGAAAGACCCCGGTAGCTTCTCGATTCCTTGTGAGATTGAAGGCCAAAGATTTGAGAGAGCTTTGTGTGATCTTGGAGCTAGCATCAACTTGATGCCCCTCTCGATTTTTAGAAGGTTGAAGATTGGAAAGTTCAAGCCTACCTTGATAGAGCTTCAAATGGCCGACAAGTCCATCACTAGGCCTCAAGGAATGGTGGAGGACGTGCTTGTAAAAGTTGGAGAGTTTGTGTTTCCGGCCGATTTTGTTGTACTCGACATGCCGGAGGATCAAGACACTCCTCTCATTCTTGGCCGCCCATTCCTCGCCACCGGAAGAACATCTATGGACATCGAGAGTGGTAATCTCACATTTCCAGTGGATGATGAGAAGATGGTCATTTCCATCTATGATTCAATAAAGGAGCCGAAGAAAGCGTCTTGCTACAAGCTCGAGGTTGTCTCGCCATCAAAAATCGATCAAGTGCCTCAAGGGCGTGGTTTGAAGAAGCGAGGGATGAAGCTCAAAGAGAAGGTGGATTATCCATCTCGAAGTGGAGGTTTCACCAAGTTTGGGGGAATCAAGTTTCAAGAAGAGATCGGGGGTCCATTTCATGAGAAGGTTGCAAATGTTGGAAGCTTTTCAAGCTTTGGGAGCCGGGGCAAGAGGACTTCGTTTGATGTTCCTTGATTCACCTTTTGAGGTATCGTCGAGCTAACGATGTTAAACAAGCACTCGTTGGGAGGCACCCCAACACGTATCCTTTGTTTATTCGTTTTTCTTTAAGTTCAAGTTTAGTCGTTTTATTCGAATAAGAGTGAGAGTGGGTTGATATGCTATAGAAAGGAATTTTTCTAAGTGTTGGTTGTTTTTCTATGCTTTAGAAATTTTTTGAGATTTTTCAAGTTGTCAACTTCATGCCTTAGAAAAATTTTGAGAATTTTCAAGTTTTTGAAGTCCAACACTTAGAAAAATTTTGAGGTTGTAAATTTCAGTTTTGCGCAGTCCGGCGGTAAAATCAAAAAGAAATAGTAAAACTCGTCGGAATTCGATTCCGCCAATTGGAATGAGTTCGTAAGACTCGGGAGTAGGGGGAGGACTATCTTTCGTCCCGGAACGGCCCGGAAATACCCGGGCCAAGCCCGGGAGACAGAGCCAACCACGACCGATTTTGCGACCGAGCTTGGGTTGCAAATGGCTTTTGCGACCAAAATTGGGTCGCAAATGGCTAGGGGTTTTATGCCTTCTCATTTGCGGTCAACCCTCTCCTCCTGGGTTTGACCGCAAAACTTCCTTCCCCCCTATTTTCATTTTATTTTTCCATTTTCTTTTTGCTATCATCTCTCATCTCCTACACCTCTCTTACCTCATTTCTTTTACTTATTCATTTCTTTCTCTTGAGGTAATGAACATGTTCTTGAAATTGAAAAGAGAGGAGCAAAGCATGACAAAGAAAGGATTCTACTTGATCGAGCATGTACCGGAGTGCGCAACATTGAACGTGATATACATCGTGTTGGGAATTGTTAAGGACTAAATTGTTAAGGGGGAACTTCATGGGACATTTGATAAATGAAGTCATTTGTTTTGATTAGATCCCAAAACCCCAAGCGTCCTTTTCCCAAGCGACCCATTTTGATGTAGTTAATAGGTTAGAATTTTTCTAAGCCTACACTGTTAGGATGGCTCTTTTATTTTGCTTAGATTAGGCTTCAAAAGTTCAAGTGAAGGCCACTCGCTTGAGTGTGTTTTCCAAAGCGAAGCAAGTCAAGCAAGCTGAAGTGAAGCGTGCCGAAGAATAGCGAAGCGAAGCGAAGCGAGCACTACAGTTCAAAGCAAAGCGAAGCGAAGCGAGCGCTACAGTGGAATCAAGTGAACCAACTAAAGCGGAAGCGAAGTGAACGCTGTAAAGCGATGCGAAGCGAACGCTGTAAAGCGAAGCGAAGTGAAGCGAATGCTAAAGCAAAACGAAGCGAACGCTGCAAAGCAAAGCAAAGCGACCCGCTATAATATGATCCTAAAGCGACTCACTTCAGAGCGGCCGCTACAACTTCAAAGCGAAGCGAGCCACTACCTACCAGAAAGCGACAACACAAATTCCCGCTCCGAATTTGAATTTCAGTCAACTAGAGATCTTTGCATTAATTGCGAGATCTCCACGTGTCGAACGAGGAGAGGAGCAGCGGAGTTGACTGCCAGGCCGACAAAGACGCCGCAACAGTACTGGCTCGCTCCAGTTACTGTTAAACTTGGAACTTAGCCATTTTCGGCAAAAGTCCAAATCTGCGCGTCTGCAAAAGCTACTGCCTGCGCAAGTACTGTCGAGAGGAGGAGGGACAAGGCCACCAACCAAGCAACGGATCTTAGCCAACCCTCCGCCTATAAATAGTGAAGGATGAAGACGTGAAGAAGTAGAACACTACTTGAGCATTCGAGCGCATACAGCAAACAAACACTCCCAGCTTTCATAGCAATCTTCGAGTCTTTGTTTTCAAGTGTTCTCCGAGTTTCCAGTCCATCGGAACTCGTCTTCACAGCCTTCACACTTAGATTCTAAGCCCACTTCATATATCCGAGCTTAGAAGAAGAACTCTAGCCAATCTTTGCATTCACTGTAAAGAGTTCTTCATAGTGTGTCGTCAACCAAAAACCCTAAACTTCGTCTGTTAGGTTTTGAGTGTTGTCGTTAGGTTGTTCAGATCCAAGGCCCTTCTTTCATCGATTGAAGAAGCCTCGATCGTAGAGTTGAGATCCAAGCTTACACTTACATCGTTTGTGTAAAGCTCGATCGAAGCTAGGCTGTAAGGAGAGCCCGTAATCTCCCTGTCTGTCTGACTGAAGCGAGTGAAGCTTCCAGTCTTTGTTAGGTTTGTGTAGTGAACCCGCAATCACTACGTCTGTCGTTTGATCTAGGCAAGTGAAGCCCGATCCCGACCAGGTTTTTGAAGGACCCGTAACCTTCAAGTTCTTGAGTGAAAAGAACAGTTGCCGTCGTGCAACAAAGTGGACGTAGGAGCGTTATCTCCGAACCACTATAAATCTCTGTGTCGTATCTCTCTTACCTTAATCTCTTTACAGTATTCGATTATCCATTGCACGTGCATATAAACAAACTTAATTTGGATTTTCAATTACTTAGGAAAGATTATAGCTCACCAAATTCCGCACAAAGAGTAAAGTCTCACTCTTGATCAAGCTCTAAGCTTAGGTCAAGAGATTCGTGATTGCTTTTGATCTAGCCCTCGGCTAGGTCTTAGTATTTCCAAAGAGCACTTTACTTTATACTCTGAGTTAAGGAATTGAAGTTGAAAAACTTCAAAATACGTATTCACCCCCCCCTCTACGTATTTTTCCTATAGCAAACCGGGACCAACAAGTGGTATCAGAGCGGCGGTTCTTTCGAGCCTCTGCTTTGCATATCCGAAGTGAGTCCCCACTCACTTCACGTTATCTCACTGAACCGGATCCTATTTTCCTAAGTGCATCAAAACCTCACCCACGCATATTGCATTTACTGCTGATAGTTTGCTATGTCTACATACAGTGCATCAAATCTTCCACAGTTCTCGATCGAAGGATACGAGATATGGAGTTTCCGAGTCGAGAGCTTCTTATGCTCAATCCACGACCGGATGTGGGAAGTCATTGAGGACGGACCAATTGAAATCAAGAAAGCCATATCTGTGGAGGTTCCAGCCGCTGAAGGTCGTCCAGCCCACGTTCGACAACAGTACGTGGAGAAGGATAAGGATGAGTATACTCCAAATGACTTCAAAGTTGCCAACCTCGACAAGATTGCACGCCACACGATGCAGAGCACCGTGTCGGACGCATACCTTCCAAGGATCAGGAAGTGCGCAACAGCAAAGGAAATGTGGGAAACTCTAGCCCTCATTTCTCAAGGCACAGACAAAATCAAGGAGAACAAGCTCGCCGTTCAGATGCGGGAGTTTGAAAATCTGGTGATGAAGTCCGGAGAATCCATCGACGCCTTCGAGCTGAGAGTTACCAACATTACTGCAACTCTCAACTCGCTTGGGAAGGAACTCACAGACAAGGAAGTAAATCTGAAAATAGTCCGTGCTCTCACAAGGAAGTGGCAGACCATGAAGGAGCTATATCTAGCTACCAAGGATCTAACGAAGCTAACGCCAGAAGTGCTGTTCTCCGAGCTCAAAGCTCACGAGTTTGATCTGAATCGAATGAGCCTCGACGACGAGGATGAAGCGCCCACTACGTCAAAAGGAGTAGCGTTCAAAGCTGCCGAAGGGCCAAACGAGCAGTCGCTAGCCAAGATGACGAGAGAAGAATTGGAAGAACACATTGCTTTCTTATCCAAGAACTTCAACAAAATGAACTCTCGAGTGGGCAAGTATAAAAGATTCTACAAGCAGTACAAAGGGAGGAGCACTGATGCTCGAGAAGGAAAAGGAAAGAGAGAAGAGACGACCAAGCCGATCCCGCGCGACATGATGGAAGTGGAGTGTTACCACTGCCACAAGATGGGCCACTACAAATCCGATTGCCCAAAGCTAAGTGCCAAAGAGCGCGAAGAATTGAAGGCCAAGAGGGATGCCCCAAGGCGAGCGCTCGTAGCGAGTGAAGTGCCGGTCGCTACAACTGAAAATCCACCAAGCAACTCAGACGCATTCACCGATCCAAATTCCAGTGATGGTGAGGATCTTGGATTTATGGCGCTCACCGACGAGGAAACAGGAGAGGTATTCTTCTATCCTTCAATCACTTCAATCACACTAGCACACACTGTCAATGAGGAAGAACAATCCTCTACATGGAGTGAGTTGTTTGACAAGCACCAAAAATTGTCAAGCGACCACGAAGTGGTAAAACAAGCTCTATCTCGAAGCGAGAAGGAGAACCGAAAGCTAGCCCGTGAGCTTGACCAAGTCAAACTTGATCTAAGGGCCATGACTAGTAAGTTCGAGGATCTCTTCGCTAGACATCAAAGCTTGGAGGGAAGGTATGAAACCCAATCCACTCTAGTCGCCAACTTAAATAAAGCATCATACGCTAGACAGGCACTAGAAAGTTCTCTTCTACCTTTTGGTAGAAAGGGAGGACTTGGATATGAGGGTGGACCTTCCAAGCCAACTGTCTTTGTTGGTGCTTCAAACACGACACCATCAGTCACTTTGGAATTGCCCACTGCATCCAAAGCGACCACCAACAAAGACAAAGGCAAAATGGCTGAGAGCCCTAAAAGGAAGCCAATGAAGATGTCTATATCTTTAAGGGCAGATCCGAAGGGCAAGCAGAATTCAACAATCCCTAGCACTCAACATGCTAAGTCTTACCAATCCAAGGGTAAAGGGAGAACTGTTGAAGCTTCTAAGTCTCAAGCCAAGACACGAGAGACAAAGGATCTCCCTTTCAAGAAAATGAGTAATGTCTATGTGTCACATTATCCGGACTGGAGATGGTCCAACCGGACAAACGTTGAGGGGGAAGAACTTGAAGCACCCAAGAGGCCGCTTCAAACTTCCAAGGTTACTCAAGCGAGTCGGGGTCAAAACCCTAGTTGGACCGCTTCGAGGAAACCAAGCGAGCCGCTACGACAGACTAGAAACCCTAAGTCAGTCTCTAAACCCAGAGCTAATCCGAAGCGAGTCGCTTCAGGATATAAGCAAAGTGGGAAGAGCATAGGTAGGTCTGAAGCGAGCCGCTACCCCTCTTGCACACACTGTTGCACGTGTGAAGCTGCTTCTAGGCAGTACACCAAGTTTTCGAAGGTCGAGAAGCCCAAGAAACAAGCTTCATCTCAAAAGAGAGTGAAGCAAGTGTGGGTACCTAAGGGAACTAACCTGCAAGGACCCAAACTGATTTGGGTACCAAAATCTGTCTAATTGCAGGTGAGCGCCGTGGATCCCATGCCAAGTGAGGGTCAATTAGTTTGGTACTTGGACAGTGGATGTTCAAGACACATGACCGGCATGAAAGCTCTACTTCACAACTACATAGAGAAGAAGGGTCCACACGTAACCTTTGGTGACAACTCTCGAGGAAGCACCAGGGGATACGGCGCACTGAAAATTGGAAAGCTCACAATTGAAGAAGTCTCCTATGTGGAAGGACTCAAGCACAACCTGTTATCTATTTCACAGTTTTGTGATAAAGGGTACAGGGTGGAGTTCATCTCCAACAAGTGCATTGTGAAGAGCAAACTCACATCCCAGATTGTGCTCACTGGAGTTAGACAAAGGAATGTCTACATAGCACAATGGGACAGCTGCAAGGAGGAAACTTGTCTAGTTGCAAGAAGTGCTACAGAAATTGGATGGCTATGGCACAGACGCTTGAACCACCTCAATTTCAAAGCTATCAATCGCTTAGCTCGAAAAGGTTTGGTGCAAGGCATACCGAATGAAGTCTTCATCAGAGACCATCCATGCTCACCATGCCAACGAGGGAAGCAGACGAAGAAGCACTTCGCCAGTCTCGAAGAAGCCTCATCAAAGCAAGTGCTCGAGCTGCTTCACATGGATCTGTTTGGTCCAGTTACTCCAGTTAGTATAAATGGAAGGAAGTACACTCTAGTTGTAGTCGACGATTTCTCTCGCTACACATGGGTTGTATTCCTATTCAGCAAGAAGGAGACACTGACCAAACTGCCACAACTACTCAAGCGATTGGCGGTGGAAAAGAATCAAGCTATCGTGACCATTCGCTCCGACAAAGGCACAGAGTTCCTGAACTCTACAATTGAAGCGTACTGCACGGAGCATGGCATAGCACATCAAACTTCTTCAGCATGCACTCCTCAGCAGAATGGAGTTGCTGAAAGAAGAAATCGAATCATCAAAGAAGCCGTTCGCACCATGATTGCTGACTCGAAGCTTCCAATGAAGTATTGGGCTGAAGCTGCCAACACGGCGTGCTACACACAGAATCGGACGCTTCTCAACAAACGGCACGACAAAACACCATATGAAATATGGACAGGGAGAATTCCTAACATTTCTTATTTCCATATTTTTGGTTGTAGGGTCTTCATTCACAACAATGGGAAGTCACAGTTGAAAGCCTTTGAAAGCAAAGCTGATGAAGGAGTATTCTTAGGATACTCTACATCTAGCAAAGCCTACAGAGTATTCAACTGTAAAACCCTAATTGTGGAAGAATCACCCCATGTCGTATTTGATGAATCTTCTTTAAGTCTTCCACAGGAACAGGCCCAAGCGAATGAAAAGAATCAAAGCAAGGAACCCTCAAATCAACTCACTTGGGACGTGCTTGATGAAGATGGTGAGATCAAGGACTCAAGCGAGCAGGATCCCAAAGGAGAAGTCGAAGCTGCCCCCAAGATTCCTGAAGCTAGTGCAGGCCAAGCACCCAATCCAGTCGCTTCAGAAGGTGAAGCGAGCGACAAGGAAGCAGATGAAGATGAAGCTGGCGGATCAAAGCGAGCGTGGCTCAAGGATCACTCACCTAGCCAAATCATTGGAGATCCATCCAAGGGTGTAGTGACCAGAAGTCAAGTGTTTGGAGAAAGTGCCATGTTCAGTTGCTTTCTCTCAAACATTGAGCCATCAAGCGTGGAGGAAGCCCTAGCCGATTCTAACTGGGTGATCTCCATGCAAGAAGAGCTGAATCAGTTCACCAGGAACGACGTATGGTACCTCGTGGATCGTCCCAAGTTTCAGCATGTTATTGGCACCAAGTGGGTGTTCAAGAACAAGACGGACGAGGACCACAACGTAGTGAGGAACAAGGCGCGACTAGTTGCCAAAGGCTACTGCCAAGAGGAAGGAATCGACTTTGACGAGACCTTCGCTCCAGTGGCACGTCTTGAAGCGATCCGTTTATTTCTAGCCTATGCAGCGGCCAAGAAATTCAAAGTGTACCAAATGGATGTGAAGAGCGCATTCCTCAATGGTGAACTCAAGGAAGAAGTGTATGTGGAGCAGCCACCGGGTTTCGAGCAGGGAGATAAAGTGTATCGCTTGAAGAAAGCCCTGTATGGGTTGAAGCAAGCTCCCAGAGCTTGGTACGATACATTATCTCAATTCCTAGTGGAAAATGGATTCCAAAAGGGAAAGATAGATCGGACTCTCTTCACCATCAATCATGGAGATGATATGCTATGGGTCCAGATCTACGTGGACGACATCATATTTGGGTCACCAAACCAGTCGCTTAGCGAGAAATTTGTAGAACTAATGAAGACCAAGTATGAGATGTCGATGATTGGCTTGATGAGCTGCTTTCTAGGTCTTCAAGTGAAGCAGCAGGATAATGGAATTTTCATCAACCAGGCCAAGTACACTCGAGATATGCTTGCCAAGTTTGGTGTTCAACATGCTAAAGCTGTGAAGATTCCTATGAATACCAACTGGAAGATGGAGCCAGACGAAGGAGGAAAATCTGTAGATCCTACAGATTATCGTGCCCTAATTGGGTCACTTCTCTATCTCACTGCAAGTAGGCCAGATATTGCTTTTGCAGTCGGTGTCTGCGCTCGCTTCCAAAGCAATCCCAAACACAGCCATCTTGAAGCTGCCAAAAGGATTCTTCGATATTTGAAGGGCACTGTCAATATGGGGCTGTGGTATCCAGCAGAAGACAATTTGGAGCTCACTGGATATTCCGATGCTGACTATGGAGGCTACCGAGTTGATAGGAAATCAACGTCGGGCACATGTCAGTTCTTGGGAAGCAAGCTAATCTCATGGTTCTCAAAGAAGCAAACAAGTGTAGCCACTTCAACAACTGAAGCTGAATATATGGCCGCAGGAAGCTGCTGTTCTCAAATCCTATGGCTTCGTCAACAATTGAAGGACTACAAAGTTGAAGCGAATGAAATTCCGATCTTCTGCGACAACAACAGTGCCATATGTATCTCACAGAATCCAGTGCTTCACACCAGGTGCAAGCATGTGGAAATTCGACATCATTTCATTCGTGATCATGTCGAGAAAAAGGATATCAAGCTCGAGAAAATCCATACCGATCTCCAGCGAGCAGATATCCTCACCAAGCCTCTAGCTGAGTCTCGTTTCAACCAGCTATGCATGGAATTAGGGTTATTAGACCCTGGTGAAGAATGCTAGCTCCAAGATGCACGAAGGAGTGTTCGCTTGTTCTCATGAGCGTCACTCGCTTCGGATCTTCACCAACTCAAGCGAGCCACTTCAAAACTCACTCGCTTGAAGAAAATGAAGTTAGGTGGAGAAAGGTGGAGTAATGGAAGAAGTTCCCTACCAACTTATTGGAATTGTTAAGTATATGGTTAAGGGGGAACTAATGCTTCTCTCGGAGAAAGCTACTTCCAAAGCGAGCAAGAATGCTGCAAATCTTGAATTCTGCATTGCCTCAATTTGCCCTAACTTGGGTCAAAGCGAACCAACTGCAGATTCATTCTTTAGAATGTAGGAAAGCTTGAAGGTTTACCTTTTTATACAAAAGGTTGCAGGGCTGGTGACATGCTTCTGCGTAAAATACGAGATTGTCTTGTCAGAGCATTCTCATTGTCATCCTGTCCATTTCTGCTCTGAGATAAGGACTTGTACTCATCCCCCATTCGTCGTGAATAAGTACACTTACGTGATGCTCCCTTCGGGTTGTAGTAAGCTTGTGTACTTTATTCATTTTCTCCCTCATTCACTTCGATGGAGGACTCTCTAATTCGTAGAGGAAGATGAATGCCATGAAGATGAATGCCATGAAGATCTAACTCAACGTGTTGCATTCAACATGTGGTATATAATTCAAGTAAAGTCTTCAACTTGTGGTATCAATCTCCTACGAAGTGAGATTGACTGGTAAGTGTTTCAATTTCAAGTACACTAAGTGAGCCGAAGCGTGCTAGAAACCTTCACTCACTACGTGGAAAATATGAAATGAATCTGACACAAATACAAAGAGGAAAACACTCTTGTTTATCCTCGGAGTATGTAAGTCAGAAACATTTTAAATTAAGCAAAGAAATTCAATTTCTTATTCCAGTCGCTTCAGATGGCCAAGCTAGTGCTTCGTCACTCAAAGCTAGCCATCGCAAGCGAGTGCAGAACAGTCACTCAAAGCGAATGCCTCTCAAGCGAGTCAAGGCGTAGCGGCCCAACTCGAAGCGAGCGGGCATGAAGCGAGTATGAGCTGTCTGCACTCGAGTGCAATTTTACTTTCTGCTGTGCATTTAATGCAGGTGCAGGAACGACGGAAATAACGGGCGCATGTTCACACGCTTGAATTTGAAGCGGGAAAAGGCGGAGAAGATCCAGCCGTCGAATCTCAACAGGCCCCAATCTGGAGCCGTTCGATCAAAGCCGTATACGACAAGCCAACCATAGAAGGCCACGTGGCGACGCCGAGCAAGTGGCGGTTCACTTTTACTGTGATGACGCCGGACACATCAGATCCATCACCGCACGTCCGCCGCCTACCTACAGGATTTTCGGTGGTATTACCGTCCTACCCCTGCCACGTCAGCCATAACCTAATTCTATATATATGGGACGAGGCAGAACTGCAAACCTTTCACAGCCTTCTAAATTTGCCATTCTCGTGTTAGATCTGCAATTACTCTGCAACTCACGAGTCTCAACCCCTTCTACTTCATTGTTAAAATTTTTCTTCAAAGTTCTTTCAAAATCCACCATGGGCAAGAAAAAGAATACTGTGACAATGGAGGAGTTCATGACAAATGTTGGCGAGCACATCAACGTCGAGCCCCATCTCGACCCTATTGTCGTCGAAGTAAATGGTTTCTTCCGTAGAGCCGTGACCACGGCCGGTCTATGGAAGTTCATAACGTTAGTGCCGACAAAGATTCTGGCGAAAGCCATTGGAGAGATTCTGCTGAATCTGAGGAAGGATCAAAATACTTCTTCATTCACTAATCCACAAACCAGGAAGCCGGTGGAGGTTGATATGAGTAAACTCATCGAGGTGTTCGACCTGCCTAGAGAAGGAGGAGATTCTCTGCTAGATCTAGGTCTTTCGGCCGGAGTGCAGTATGGCCGATTTGCAGTCGCTGGAGCAGATCCGAACTTCAAGGAGGCCAACATTCGCAAAAGTCTGAAGGAACCGTTCAATCTCATCTGCGAACTCTTTACGAAGAGCATTGCATGCTACGTCGGTTCCCTCGACACGCTGTCAGAAACGAAGCTGATCGGCACCACCATGATCATCGACAGCCTCACTGGAATGAAATTCAACTGGCACGGGTGGCTTCTCAAGCAAATCCACGAAGCTGCTGACGATTTTGCATTCGTACCAGGAACTCCAGATAAGATTCTGCGCAAAGGAAAATTGAAATTTTTCTCAAGGCTGTCTGTCGCACTGGAAATGAAGTATCCAGAGATGATATGGCCAGAATCTGACACGATCATGTACAACAAGCACACCATCTTCTACGACAAGTGGAAGAAAACAAAAATCCCAATGGATCAGGGACTTCTAGTTGTAGAAGTGCCCGCAGGAAAGCAAGTGGCTGCAAAGCAAGGGAAGAAGAGAGTGAAGCAAGACACTTCACCTGTCCAAGAAAGCGAGGCTGTGGAGCCGCTTGAGGACATTGAAGTTAACAAATCTCAATCCTCACCTACTGAAACTACTCAAATCCCTGAGCACACCCCAACCATGCATGAGAAGAAGCTAATGAGGGATCACGCAGAGGAGATGGAGGTTAAGAACGCAGAGATCGTAAGTTTACAAGACGAGATCACCAAAAAGAAGATGGAGTTGAAGGAGAAGGAGAAAGTGTTGGAGGCACAAGTAAATCTGGTAAATGATCTCAAGGACTCGCGTGACGCAGAACGGAGCCGCTTGATAGTGGTGAATACCAAACTGGTCACAGTTGGTAAAGAGAAGGAGACGTTGGAAAAGGAGGTGAAGGAGCTGAAAAAGAAACTGGAGAATAAGGAGGGAGAGTTGGTGATGAAAGAAAGCGAACTCCTCAGTACCAAGAAGACTCTTGACTTACTTCGAACCCAATTGAAGAAAGTCAAAGAGGAGAGTGCCATTGACAAGAGAGAGCTTGAAAGTCTAAGGAAAAATGCTGAATTGTCGGAAAAACAAGTCTTCGCGGTTCGAACGGAAGAGATGTTTCATACTGTACTTGACAAGATTGAGGTACTTCACAAGTCTCTTACTGGAAAGACAAGCGTCCCAACCCCTGGTTTTGATGATGCCAAAAAGGGGGAAGGGATGGTACAGAAAAATGTCAATCTCTTGGAGCCACAAGGTGGAGCTGTTGGAGCTGTTGAAATAGAGAAACTGTTGGAGGAGTGTAGTGGTACTGGAGAAGAGGAGAGAGAGGCGAAGTCTGCAAAGAAAGGCAAAGAAAAGCTCACTGTGGAGGAACCGCTGAAAAAGCCTGAAGAACCCCGCAAGCCACTTGGAGATAAAGTGCTTGCCTCTTCCATTGCTCGACATCCTCCAGTTACTGTGCTAACAAAGGAGGAGAGGCGGAAGCTAGCAGAGGCGAGCGAGACTATGGCTTGGGAGAGCGAGCGCCAGTTTAACTTGAAAACTCTTGCAGGTACTTCAATCTCTCAAGCGCCCACTTCAGACGAAGCACCCACTTCATCTCCCCCATCATCAATAGTGAAGCGAACAGATCCAGAAACTGAGAAAGATGACCCCGAGGCCAAGCGCCAAAAAGTTGAGAAGGTAGTTGTTCCAAGGGCAGAGAAGGAAAAGAGGACAAGGACAAAACGACTGCAAGTCATTGACGAACGAATTGAGAAAAATTTCAATGAAATGAAAGTCATCCAGTCCGTTTTGGTCAGAAGTATCTTTGTTCCAATCACGCCAGAAGAAACCGATGCATGCCTAGATCAGGCTATGATCGACACTTGTCACAAGACTGCGAAAGAAATGATTGACTTTGGCCGCTACCCTCTCAGAGAAGAACGCAATTACATTCGCAAGCAACTCAACAAGAAGCTTCCTTTCTGGAGCGGCGAGTCAGGAAAGAAGTTCAAAACAATCATAGCACAGATGTCCAGCCGGTCGGAGGAAGAGTTGGCTGTACGCAGAAATGAGCACCCTGATGCCCGTGAGATTGAGCAGTTCATTCCTGACGAACTACTCGAGCAATGGCTATACTACAAGGAGAAGTTTATCAAAGCTTATTACTATTGGGAGGTAGTGTCATTGCAGACTGAATGCTCAAGGGTCACCGCGCTCAACAACTTTCTGAGTGTCTATGATGAGAAATTTAGGCAAGAAGTCTTCGCTTTTGCGCAGCTTGGAGAGCCTACACCCTTAATCATCAAGGTACCAGCTAAGAAGGAATTCATCATGCCATTCCTACCTGGCACCAGTATCCTCAATCGCAGCATCATCGACGCTGAGGTGGATGAAGCCTTCCGTTTGGAAGAGACTTGGAGGAGGCCAAGTATCCACAGTGTTGAGTCAATGGAAGCAAGGGTTTTCAGTGCATACACCATACCCGAAGATATGATTGCAAAGGATTTGGAGGCAGATGTAGAAGAGGAGGAGAAGGAGGAAGAAGGGAAGTGACAAGAGAATGAAAGGAGGATGACTGGGAAGGAACTGCAGGAAACCTCCGAGTTTCAAGTTCCTTACATATTTTTTTGTGAACTGCTTGTTCATTTATCCCACCTTTATTTCTGTCTCTTCTGTGTCATTTACTCGCTTTGTGAATGACTTTATATTTCTGCTACAAACTCATTAATTTAACCGAAAAAAAAGGGGAAGGAACTTAAAAGAAAATTACAAACGAAACTGCAAAGGAAGCAGTCGCTTGGAGTTCCCTTCACGGTTAGATAGACTAGATTTATTTTTATCTAAGTCGTATGGGTTTTGGCATCATCAAAAAGGGTGAAATTGTTGGGAATTGTTAAGGACTAAATTGTTAAGGGGGAACTTCATGGGACATTTGATAAATGAAGTCATTTGTTTTGATTAGATCCCAAAACCCCAAGCGTCCTTTTCCCAAGCGACCCATTTTGATGTAGTTAATAGGTTAGAATTTTTCTAAGCCTACACTGTTAGGATGGCTCTTTTATTTTGCTTAGATTAGGCTTCAAAAGTTCAAGTGAAGGCCACTCGCTTGAGTGTGTTTTCCAAAGCGAAGCAAGTCAAGCAAGCTGAAGTGAAGCGTGCCGAAGAATAGCGAAGCGAAGCGAAGCGAGCACTACAGTTCAAAGCAAAGCGAAGCGAAGCGAGCGCTACAGTGGAATCAAGTGAACCCACTAAAGCGGAAGCGAAGTGAACGCTGTAAAGCGATGCGAAGCGAACGCTGTAAAGCGAAGCGAAGCGAAGCGAAGCGAAGCGAAGCGAAGCGAAGCGAAGCGAATGCTAAAGCAAAACGAAGCGAACGCTGCAAAGCAAAGCAAAGCGACCCGCTATAACATGATCCTAAAGCGACTCACTTCAGAGCGGCCGCTACAACTTCAAAGCGAAGCGAGCCACTACCTACCAGAAAGCGACAGCACAAATTCCCGCTCCGAATTTGAATTTCAGTCAACTAGAGATCTTTGCATTAATTGCGAGATCTCCACGTGTCGAACGAGGAGAGGAGCAGCGGAGTTGACTGCCAGGCCGACAAAGACGCCGCAACAGTACTGGCTCGCTCCAGTTACTGTTAAACTTGGAACTTAGCCATTTTCGGCAAAAGTCCAAATCTGCGCGTCTGCAAAAGCTACTGCCTGCGCAAGTACTGTCGAGAGGAGGAGGGACAAGGCCACCAACCAAGCAACGGATCTTAGCCAACCCTCCGCCTATAAATAGTGAAGGATGAAGACGTGAAGAAGTAGAACACTACTTGAGCATTCGAGCGCATACAGCAAACAAACACTCCCAACTTTCATAGCAATCTTCGAGTCTTTGTTTTCAAGTGTTCTCCGAGTTTCCAGTCCATCGGAACTCGTCTTCACAGCCTTCACACTTAGATTCTAAGCCCACTTCATATATCCGAGCTTAGAAGAAGAACTCTAGCCAATCTTTGCATTCACTGTAAAGAGTTCTTCATAGTGTGTCGTCAACCAAAAACCCTAAACTTCGTCTGTTAGGTTTTGAGTGTTGTCGTTAGGTTGTTCAGATCCAAGGCCCTTCTTTCATCGATTGAAGAAGCCTCGATCGTAGAGTTGAGATCCAAGCTTACACTTACATCGTTTGTGTAAAGCTCGATCGAAGCTAGGCTGTAAGGAGAGCCCGTAATCTCCCTGTCTGTCTGACTGAAGCGAGTGAAGCTTCCAGTCTTTGTTAGGTTTGTGTAGTGAACCCGCAATCACTACGTCTGTCGTTTGATCTAGGCAAGTGAAGCCCGAT
This sequence comes from Thymus mandschuricus, assembly GCA_029379335.1. NCBI lineage: Eukaryota > Viridiplantae > Streptophyta > Magnoliopsida > Lamiales > Lamiaceae > Thymus > Thymus mandschuricus. The sequence continues at coordinate 24,284,473 of CM057079.1, forward strand.
CCCGACCAGGTTTTTGAAGGACCCGTAACCTTCAAGTTCTTGAGTGAAAAGAACAGTTGCCGTCGTGCAACAAAGTGGACGTAGGAGCGTTATCTCCGAACCACTATAAATCTCTGTGTCGTATCTCTCTTACCTTAATCTCTTTACAGTATTCGATTATCCATTGCACGTGCATATAAACAAACTTAATTTGGATTTTCAATTACTTAGGAAAGATTATAGCTCACCAAATTCCGCACAAAGAGTAAAGTCTCACTCTTGATCAAGCTCTAAGCTTAGGTCAAGAGATTCGTGATTGCTTTTGATCTAGCCCTCGGCTAGGTCTTAGTATTTCCAAAGAGCACTTTACTTTATACTCTGAGTTAAGGAATTGAAGTTGAAAAACTTCAAAATACGTATTCACCCCCCCCTCTACGTATTTTTCCTATAGCAAACCGGGACCAACACATCGCAAGCTTGGACCTTTGTGAGTGTAGTTTAAATTCCTTATTATTCTTCCCTCCAAACTCATTTTAGATTTTTATTCTAAAATAAGTTTGGGGGAGGGGGGTAGGATAAGGTCTTTAAACTACTTTTCTCTCTTCGGTTTTTCATTAAAGTTGCGATTTTTATGGTTGTATTTGCTTGATGAAGTTGATTGTGCTTGATTGGATGCCTGGAAAGGATGAATTTGTTTGAGCGTGTTTGGTATACGATGAGAGTGTATAAGTTGGAATGTGACTCAAGTGGTTCATATGTGTGTAAATGTATGCTTACTTGCAAATTTTGCAAAATTTTTAAAACTTCTTTCGAATGAATCACTTGAAGTCTTGGTTTTCATATTGCGTTTTTACTCCTTTGCTTTCGAGAGAGATGTCGATGATGAAGTTGAGTGAAAAATGATATCATATTTTTGGGATTTCTCATGTGTGTATTGAGCATGAAATGGTCGCATGACACGATTAACTAGGAATGATTGATCTTAGGCACATGAACTCTAAACAAAAGCTTGTGAGGTTTGAGCCAAAACGTTGAATTGATAACGTTCTTTTCTTTCTTGAGAGTTTGCCATGTACTGCATTGTTATCTTCTAGAACTTGCCTCTAATCTCGATCGAGGTTGCTATATGTGCCACGAGAACTTAGAAAGGATTTTAGGCCATCACTTGTTAGCCTCATTATTCCCTAAACACTAACCAAATGAAACATTAACTTTGTGGTCCCCCTTGAGCTTTTGAAGCCTTTGTTGCTAAACCGGATGAAAGGGGGTGAAGGTTGGTTAAGGGAATCCATTGAGAGGTTGTGAAGTAGTGAAGTAACGAGGTTTGAGGAGTTTGATTGAAGAGGTCGTTTTGAGATGAGAATACTCCTATGAGCTCTAAAAATAAAATTAAAAAAAAAAAAAAAATGAAAGAAATGAGAATGGAATTCTCGCAAAAAAAAAATGATGAGAAAAGAAAAGAAAGAGTTTGAATAAAGATAGTTGTGAATGATAGCATAAAGGAGTTATTCATGAATATTTGAGAAGCTTCAATCAAAGCTTGTGTACTAAAGAGTGTAAAGAGGTGAAATGGTGAAGGTAGAAGGTGGAGAAATTCACACTTGGAGTGGAAAGGGAAGGTGAAAGTACTTAAGAGGTTTCTTAGTCACTTAGCCTAAAAATCCCTACCTAAACCAATGTCCCCACATTACAAGCCTAAATAAAAGACCTAGTTGATCTTAGTTCGAGTGCACAACCAAGCGATGGAGATCTTGAGATTTAGGGCAAGCTTATGGTAAGAGCAATGCATGCATGAGTTCGATGAGTGTAAACTTCTTTCCATACACTTGAGAGAAAGAGCGATACACTTACACGTAGAGAGGTTTGGAGTTTCATTATGCTTGAGTGATTGATTTCTTAGTTGAAAGTGTTGTGTGATTATGGATTGTTCGATTCACCTTGGGAGTTCCATGATTGAAAATGCTTTGTTGAGTGAGTACTTTGAGACATCGATGATCTTGAATTGCATACCCATTCGGTTTGAGTGTTTTGATTGTTTTGTTCCATTTTCGGGACGAATAATGGCTTAAGTTTGGGGGAGTTGACAAACCGATATTTTATATGCATTTCAATATGTTTTTAGTAGGTTTTGGCTTTGACATATGTGCTTAAATGAATAGGAGATGATAGGTTTTTACAATTTATACATTTTCTATATGCTTTGCGTTTTCTCCCGGTTTCCGTGCTGATTTCAGGTGCTGTAGAAATTTTCTGGGCAAGTTTGACTTATCCTATGTCGAAGAGGATCGAAAGAGGAAGCCGTAGCACTTTGCGGATTAATTTTCCGATGCCGGACGAGAGAGAACGAGCCAAAACTGTGAGAGCGCACAAACTGCGAAATGTGGGCGGAAATGCACAAATCAAACGGAAATGCACTAGTCAAACCTTCATTCAACTTTCCAGAGATTACAGTTTTTACCCCACCTTCTCACTCAAGTTTCTCTTTATTGCAATTTGACCCCAACTTGTGGGAGATCTATAAATACCTTGTTATTTGCCTCATTTGGCAACTTTTATCACTTGTAATTCACTTTTGCATTTTCTCTTAGAACCCTAGCTATTTCCCTCTTTCTCCTTTGGTATTTTCAAATTTTGTTGGATGATGAAGCTTGAAGATTGAAGATTATTGAAGCATTTTATTTCCTTTTACTTTCCTTGTTATTTCTACCATGAATTCTCTTCTTTTTGTTGGATTGATGCTTAGATCCATGCTAGGCTAGATCCATAGAGGTTTCAAATGATGGATGGTGTGAATTAGGCTAGGATTTAATGGTTTTTGATGTGGATCTACCTTTCCTTTGAGTTGCCCTTGGATTTGATTGAATTTAATTGCATTAATGATTGACATCCATGAGTGCATACAAGGTGTTTGATGGAATGCCTAGGAAGCTTCCATTCATAGCACTTGGCATGAATCCTTGCTCATACTATCTAGTATTGATTTGCATTGCTCCTAGAAAGAATTATGTGAATTGATGTTAGATTAGTAGGCATTGTGCTTTTAGGAGTTGGTAATATGTTTAGAATGGTAAGCATGTTATTCAATCCACTAGTTATCAAGTCTTAGGAGGATGAGATAGCTTGATTTATGTAATAATGCCACTCAAAGGAATTAAAATGGTTTGATACATCACTTGCCTAGTCCTTAGCCTAATCACACCGGAAATCATTTGAATCCTTGCTTGCTTTTATTGAATTTCTACTACTTGCTCCTTTATTTGTTCTTTACATTACTTGCTTTTGTTGTTGCTTGTTATTTCACTTACTCATTACTTGCCTAGTTATAAAACACCAAAATCATGACTATGTGCTTAGATAGTATGATAGGGACTACGTGAACTACTTGATTTTCTATTGATACATTCACTCCTTGTGGTTCGACCCGGACTACTAGCTAGTTCGGTTATTATATTATTGATAGGCTAGAAATAGCTCTAGTCAGCTACCCCAGTGTTGACATGTCCGAGGACTTCTTCATGAAGGCAACGGACTTCCTCACCTACATCAAGTACCGGGGAACTGAATACTTCAAAGTATTCAATCTTCGTAAAGCCTTCACAGAGGAAATTATCGAAGCAAAGGAGGCAGAAGCACTCAGCTTTGTCGGCGCCGACGGTTTTCACAACTTCGTCGACGAGGCAAGCTACTGGGAGAAGCTCGATACGAAGGTGAAGCGTGTGCACAAAGACGCTTCGATTCCAGAGCGAGTGCTGTCTAAACACGAGCAGGAGTTGGTGAAGGTGCATGGAGAGGAGCTGTTGGTGAAGGACGACGAGATTGCCAGTCTTCAGAGCGTGCTCACGCAGAAGACTGATGAAGTGGAAAGGAAAGTGGTGGAGATAACAAATCTGCAAGCAGATTTGGACAAAACAAAATCCGAATTTGAAAAGAAACTCGAGGAGAAGGCTAAGTTGGTGGATGAGAAGGAGAGACTGGTGGAGGAGTTGGAGAAGAAAGCTCAAGAGCTCAAGCAGTCGCTTGAGGCTGAGAGGAGCAGGTTGAGGGATGTGAGTGCCAAGCTTGTGGCATTGGAGGATGAAAAGAAGAAGTTAACGGAGAAGCTAGAGAAGGAGAGGAAGCTAGTTGAGAAGAAAGAGGAGGAAAAGGTCAAGCTCGGAAGCTAGTTGACTAGAACAAAGAAAGCCCTTGACACTCGAGAAAAGGAGATGCAAATCCTTAAGTCAGAGCGTGAAGAGGAGAAGGGCGAGCTTGAGAGCAGACGGAAGAATGCTCGAGCAACTGATCTAAAGCAAGCTGAGCTTGCCATTCAAATTGCTAAAGCCCTGAAAATAGCAGAAGACTTCGCTGTCAAGATCTCCATAGATGCTCAGTTTCATGCTTCGTTGATCAGAAGGGAAAAGAACCTAGCTACCGCTAGAGCTGAACTTGAAGCGTCCCAAACCCACTTTGGGCTCGTCTTGCAAGAAGAAAGAAGGAAGATAACCAGAGATGTTGAAGCGGAGCTGGACGCTCGCTTCAAAGCGGTGGAGCCCTTGGAGAGCTTGATGCTGTCAGTAAAGGAGAGAGAAAAACAATGCCAGTTCTTACTGGAAGAAATTTCCGCCAAAACTGCAGAACGCGTGCTATCTGAGGAGCACGTCTTTGCGAAGCAAGCTGAGGAGATGCTTCACGCAGTTTACAGCAAAATCGACTCTATGTACTAATCCATCAGTGGAAAGGTAGTCACCACCACCCCGGCAGTCTTGATGATGCCAAAAAGAGGGAAGATATTGTGAAATCAAGTGGTACTAAAGTGGAGAGGATGATCGAAGAGGGAAGTGGGATAGAAGGAGGAAGTGGAGAGTAGATGGATGATGAAGCAAGGGCCGAGCTAGCGAGGACGAAGGGCAAGGACAAAGTAACTGAAGAGCCCCACAAGCCGATGGAGGGGAAGTTGCTAGCTTCCTCATTGGCTGCTCATCATGCTGTTACTATTTTGTCCAAGGAGCAGAAAGAGCAACAAATTAAGGCGGATGAAGCTCTTGCCCGTGCCTTGGAAGAAGAATTCGAGCTAAAAAGGCAGGCACAAATCTCCCAAGCAGGCGCTTCAGGTGCGCCCGCTACAACTGCTACCGCCCTCGCTTCGACTACTGCTGGAGCTGCTACCTCCAGCCAAGCGATTTCTCCTACTCAATCGAAGCAAATGCCACCCCACCACCTCCTGCGCCTAAATCTTTCTTGAAGCGCACGGCACCGGAAACAAGAGAGGAAGATCCTGCGGCTAAGCGCCAAAGGACAGTTGCGAGAAAGACCGGTCGCACGGAATGGAGAAGGAGAAGTGAGGAGGAAAGGAAGAAGCATGAGGAGAAGGATAAGAGATTGAAGCTTGCCAGAGAGAAAGTAGTGGATAAGCGGATTGAGTCGCACTGGAATGAAGTGAGACTCATTCAATCAACCATCTCGAGGAGTTCTTTCATCCCCTTCACACCCGAGGAATTTGAGGCTTGCCAAGCACAAGCAATGATCGATACTTGCAGGGTAACTCTCAAGGAAATGACCGACTCTGGACGCTTCACCGGTGATGAAATTGATTTCATCCGCAAGCGTCTGAACGAGAAGCTGCCTCGATTCAACTCTGAAGCTGGTGCCAAATTTGACAAAATCATGAAGGAGATGTCCAGCCGAACGGAGGAGGAATTGACTGAGAGAAGAAGAAACCATCTTTGATGCACGGGAGATCGAAGATTTCATTTCAAGTAATCTTCTGGAAATGTGGCTCTTTTGCAGGGAAAAGTTCATCAAGGCCTAATTCAATCAACCATCTCGAGGAGTTCTTTCATCCCCTTCACACCCGAGGAATTTGAGGCTTGCCAAGCACAAGCAATGATCGATACTTGCAGGGTAACTCTCAAGGAAATGACCGACTCTGGACGCTTCACCGGTGATGAAATTGATTTCATCCGCAAGCGTCTGAACGAGAAGCTGCCTCGATTCAACTCTGAAGCTGGTGCCAAATTTGACAAAATCATGAAGGAGATGTCCAGCCGAACGGAGGAGGAATTGACTGAGAGAAGAAGAAACCATCTTGATGCACGGGAGATCGAAGATTTCATTTCAAGTAATCTTCTGGAAATGTGGCTCTTTTGCAGGGAAAAGTTCATCAAGGCCTATTATTATTGGGAAGTAGTGCCTTATCAAGACAGGTGCTCAAGTATGGAGGCCCTCAGCAACTTCTGTTGGGGTTGTTGTATAACTAAAGCAAAACCAGTTGTTTTAGTGGTTATGACACAGGTCCACTATTAACAATCCCTATCTGGAAGAATATGTATAAGCAAGAATAAAGCCCATTATCTCATGTTTTAGACCACGTGTCGATCTGAGTTCGGAGAGGATCACGAAGGTCGTTGATAATGATGAGATATAAACAGTTCACAGTCGAGATAGCTTGGGCTGAGCTATCGGTCTAGACTGCAGCTTAATGGTAGTGATGAGTCCTAATCACTAATTATGATGGTACGGTGGAATGTATTGAGGATCAATAGAGATAATGCTCTTCTGATACTGACCCTGTATCAAAGGTGATATAGGTGAAGATCTAGCTACAGATCTCAGGCTCTAGCTCGATCTTAACCTTGGTAAACTATTAGATGTATATGTATTCTTCGATGTTACTTTGATTTACGAAGATATGAACTTCGTTAGTTCATCTAAATCATGTCGTACTTTGGATAACACGGAGATGCATAGTATGTCTAATAAGTGTTATCAACAAGCCGTGTCCTATGTGAGTGCAGGCTGACGTTATCCCCTCAGGGAGTTCACAATGTTTATTATACCAAGTCATGCATGCTGATTAAGTTTAGGTATAATAATGAGGAGTGAACGGGTACTACCTGAGGAATAGATGTTAACAATTAGGAGTAGTCATGGTAGCTCTAATTGATTAACGGATATGGAAGGTCTTAAACACGGGGGTCGAACTATACAAAATACCTACCCAATCTACATAATTGGGACAGAGCGGTGATTCAGCTATGACACTTTAGTGGAGTGCGTCATAGTTCTAATGAGATACATGTTCAGGGGTGGACATGGAAATATCGAATTAGATAAGGCCCAACTCTGTCTGGTATCCGATCCCTAGGATGGCCCAAACAGACCTCAGGAATCGATCTAAACAGTATTATTGAGTATGGGCTCAATAATTGGACTCAGGCCCGGTATATGATATATATTGGATTTATATCCGGTGAATGGATAATAAATATAATCAATTGGGATTTATATCCTATGGGATTAAATCTAATTATTTATTATTTAGTTATTCACGGATAAGATTAAATCTAATAGGATAAGATTTATTTAATTAAATCTTGTGGGGATAAATATCATATATATAAATATATTTAGTATATATTTATTTATTTATTCTTCTACTGGAATTAGAATAAATTCTATCTGTTAGAATTAATTCCGGATATACAGTTGCATAACTGAACAGATTAATTCCTTATTAATTCCGTATTAATAAAGGAATAGGATTTGTAAGTTATGGAAAGAGAATAAATATGGGATTGGCATAGATTTGGTTGGAGATAAATAAGGAATCATATCTCCTTATTTATGAACCATATAAATACTCTCCATGTCTCTCATCTAAACCCTAGTTCACAATAGCCGTCACATACAAGAATTGTGAGAGAGATTGACGTGAAACCCTAGGGGGCGAGAGAGAGAGAGCCGCCGGGGTTCTGAGTAAGGGAGATCGAGGTTCCAGTGGTCTTGAGACGTCCACCAAGTCTCAGATCTGAAGGTGTGGGATCACATCCTAGAAGATTAGAACCGTAGATCGATCAGACACGACTCAGATTCTTCGTCTCCATAATCGTAAGGTATGTACTCGAACTCTTGCATGAACTTATGTGCACGATCGAATCGACACAACCGAACCAAGATCTGGGTAAGGGGCGGCTTTCAAGCAGCCGGTCCCAACAAGTGGTATCAGAGCCCGAGGATTTTGGATCGGCTCTGTGTTGAATCGAATTTTACGTTCATGCATTCGAGTAATTATGATTATGTGTGCATGCTGCTGTCCGGGATTTACGTGCGTTAATTTTATCGTTGTTCGTTTTTTTAAATCGGCGAGATAATAAGGTGCCGATTAGATTAGGATTCGTTTTTCTTGTATTTTTCGATTTTGTATTGTATTGTATTCTGGAAAATTGAAGAATTGCTGAGGAACGAGGTCCGAGACGAACAAGAGACGAAGGCGATGACTGCCGCAGGCGGCGGCGCGTCGGCCAGCGCACGGCGGCGGGCGGCGTAATCTGCCGCGGTTTAGCACGGCTGCTCCTCATCGTTTTTCACGGCGACTGAACCCTAGGGTTCATCCTGGGGTTCAGGCGAGCCGAAGACGAGAGGCGGCGGGTGGCAGAACCGGCGGCGGACGGCGGGACGGGCTGGTGCAGCGCGGCGGCGAGAAACCCTAGGTTTCTCAAGCCTGCCAGTGCTGCTGGGCCTGAACCATGGCCTGCCCGGTGGTCCAGCACCCGGCTCGACGTCGGGACGGAGCCATGCCGGCGCCGGACAACCAACAGCGGCGTGGCGAGGGCTGCGGCAGCGAGTTTCAGCAGCGGCGGCCTAAACCCTAACGGGTTTCTCGTGCTCGCGCGCTGCTGGGCTCAAGCCCGCGGCCCGACGGTGGTTCGACGGCGACGGGGGCGCGGACGGAGGCGGACAGCAGGTCCGGTGGTCCCCTGACCACCGGCGGCGGCGGCAGTGGCGTTGGCCATCGGCAGCGGCGACGGCTGGGTTTATCCCCTGCGCGCGCGCTGCTGCCAGAGCTAGCCACGGCTGCCCGAGCTCGAACCCAGTACCTCCGGTGGTGCTGGGGACGCCGGCGAGCTAGTGGGAGCGACCGGTGGCATTCCAGCCACCAGCGGTGGCTCGCGGCGGCGGCGCTGCTTTGTGCAGCGAAAACGGCGACGGCGATGGGGTTTCGGGCGACGGTGACAAGCAGTGGCTCGGGCTGGGCTGCAACAGACGCACCCAGCCCGGACCCAGCCACGTCAGGCTCGTCGTGGAGCCAAGACGGTGGTCCCGGTACGCGCCGCGGCGGAGCGTGTGCTACACGCGTGGTTCGGCGGCGGCGCGTGACTGGATTTCGAACGAGGGCTGTTCGTCTTTTAACGTTCAGCCCATTACGTTGACGACGGCTAGGGTTTTCCGAAACCTAGGCATGATCATCGACGGCTAGGGTTTTCGTACCCTAGTTCGTTCGAAATAAATTCGCTTTCCGTTTTGGTAATTAGGGTTTTCCGCACCCTAGTTATTTCGAGCAATTGCTATTTTTGGAAGGTGGACTTGAAGATCGGGATTGGCTTCCAAATTGGAGATTAAAGACCGGAGCTTGTTCCGGGGTTTCATTTAATTAAATGTAATAGATAGGGCTTTCTATTCCCGGTCGGCAGCCTATTTATTTGTTTTAATTATTATGCATGCTATGGATGGATTTAAATTACGCGATGAGATGATTAGCATGTTTTGCATGTTATAGTTGCTTTTCATTGTTTGCGTAATAGAAATAACATGCATATGGGTCATAGCATGCCAGTTTTAATGATTTCAGTGCGAGCATGTTTTATTACTTGCGCTTAGAAATCATGTGATAGGACTTAATTGTCTATGTGCTACGATTGTCACTCAAACCCTTAAAAAGACTAAGCGGTATAGTTAATCGATTATTGGTTAATTGATTTAAAGGACCTCCATATTTGGTTTAAAAATGAAATAATTAGCATTCGCGTTGACAATGAGTCTTCCTCCCTATAGGAGATGCTGGTTATGGATTTCATTGGTTTAGACTTCAAAAGGATAATTTGATTTAAAATGAAATAATTAGTGTTCGCGTTGACAATGAGTCTTCCTCCCTATAGGATATACTGATTATAGTTCATTGGTTAAATTCAAAATTGATAATATGTGTTTGGTGTCATTTTGTTAGGTTTTAGTCGTTATTTATTATTTGTTTTTGTGTCGTTTTTGAGTCGTTTTGTGTCTTTATAGCTATGATTTGGGTGTTTCGAGTATTTTACTTGTTAGGGATCATGGGAGCCGAAAGAAGGAGAAAGAACGAGAAAAGGACGGGAAAAGAGTGCAAAAATGCATAAAGTGCGCGGATCAGTTGGAGCGCTCGCTCCAGAGGTGTGGAGCGCCCGCTCCATGAACAGTGCTCGGGATGATTTGCATGAAGGCTTTGGAGCGCCCGCTCCAGGAAGATGGAGCGCCCGCGCCAGTTCCAGAATTCAAGATGGATTTTGCGCAGCCGATATGGAGCGCCCGCTCCTTCCCTTTGGAGCGCTCGCTCCATGTTGCGTTTTTCATAATTAATTTCCTAGTTGGGATCAAACTCTTACCTTAGTATATATATGCCATTAGGGCACGAATTATGATAAGCTTTTACCTTAGTTTTTCAGTTCTAAATACTCTAGCTTTAGTTTTTATTGCTTTCTTTAGTTCGAATCCGGATTCGTAGTTCGTTGCAGTTTAATTCAAGTTCTTCGTTTCTTCGTTACTTTCGTAAGTTATTTTATTGCTTTCGTTTAATTGCTTTAATTACTTGCTTTAGTTTTAGATTCGATTTCTTTATTGCCTCGTTTAATTTCTTTAGTTTAATTCTGTTCGTTCGGTTTTCAAAGTCTAGTTTAGATTCGTTTTTCTTTCGTTTTCAATTCTCTCGTTTTCAAAGTTCTTAGAGTTAGATTTATTTATTTAATTTCCAGATTTTCAGATTTAGTTTAATTATGTCTAGATTCGTTTTCTTTTCTTTCGTTGCTTTCTTTATTGCTTTCCTTTCGATTTTTGCCTAGGTAGATTTATTGTTTTCTTTAGTTTAATTCTTAGATTAATTTCCAGCTTTCTAGATTAGATTTATTTGCTTTGATTTATTGCTTTGATTTATTTTCTTGCCTAGGATTTAAAACCAAAAACCCAAAAATTCTATTTACTTGCTTTCTTAGTTTAGGTTGTTTTTACTACACAGTTATTTGCCCTGTTAAGTTTTCCTTGAGATTCGACTTAGGTTTTTACTTGCTAGTGCTACGATAGATTTCGTCTATTGCGAACACTTTTTAGTGAAACAAATTTTGGCGCCGTTGCCGGGGAAAACTTTAGGCTTTTGATTGTGTAGTATTTTTATTTGTTTTATTTTTATTTGTGTTTATTCGTTTTTCTTATTTCTCCCACTCGGTGCGTTTAACCCTGTTTGCTGAGTGTTGTTTTTGCTGAGACCGAAGCGATGGCACGATTTATGGGAGATTTTGCTCGCCCTACCTTCACTGCCACTACTTCGGCGATTGTTCTGACGGAAGCGGTCAGAAATCACGAGCTGAAACCTCACCACCTGGCGTTGCTCCCTTCCTATCACGGGCTGGCCAACGAGGATGCACTTACATTTATTCGGGAGTACTGCACCGTCGTGCAATCTTTTCCACTATCAGGCCTTACGGAGGACAACCTGAAGATGAAGTGTTTCCCCTATACTCTGAAGGATCGGGCAAAGTCATGGTACCTGTCGCTTCCAGCCGAATCTCTCCACACTTGGAATGAGGTGTGCGAGAAGTTTATGTTGAAGTATTATCCTAGCCGCAAGACTCAGGAGGTGCGGTCGCAAATCATGAATTTTTCTCAGGACCACGACGAGCCATTTCACGAGGCTTGGGAGAGATTTCAGGACTTACTTCAACAATGTCCTCACCATCAGATGGCTCCTGAGCTTATTTGGCAGTACTTCTACGATGCATTGAATCAGACCTGCCAATTCATGGTGGACAGCTCGGCCGGAGGAAATATTGCGGTCAAGACAGCCGATGATATGAAGAAGATTTTCGAGACTCTTGCTGCAAGTTCCCAACAGAAGTCATCTAGGTCAACAAAGATGGAGGCAAAGGCGGTCACGATGAGCCCCGACATGAAGAAGCAGATGGCCGATATGTTGAGAGATCTCGAGGATTTAAAGATGAAGCAGAACGCACCGGCACCTCAAGTGGAGACTAGGAAGCCGGACCGGTGCGATATTTGTGGAGAGCTAGGCCATATCAAGGAGGTTTGCGAAAATATGGGAGCATTCACATACGAAGGAGGAGCCGAGGTCTATGCCGCCCAAGGTTACATGCCACAAGGACCACCACCTCAAGGGCAAGGTACGAACCCGAATTTTCAAAATCGTCGCCCCCCTCCTTATAATTATCCCTACCCTCCTAAAAATCCATACTACCCCTCTCCACCACCATATTATCCTCCTCATCAATATCCACCAAACCCATATTATCCACCACCTCCTCCATATTATCCTTCATCACCATACCCTCCACCTCCTCCCCAAAATCCTCGTCCTCAACCACCTCCACAAAAGCCTCTCGTCGATGAGGATCGTTTCCATGCCCTTGATGCAAACATAAAGAGGCTCGAGACGGCTATTGGACAAATTTCAGGGGCAATGCACTTGATTCAACAACCGGGGCGAATTCCGAGTCAAGGGATTCAACCACAACAAGCCAATGAAGTGCAATATCCTCCATATGTTCCTCCGATTCCGCCCCAACATCCGCCAACTTATCAAGCTCAATCAATTTCGGTATTGAGGGATGGACGTACGGTGGATAATGGTGTAGTCATGCCCGATATAGGAGGAACGGGCCCAATTAATAGACGTTGGGACCCGAGCAGCAGCTGGATCCCGTCGAGAAGCAGTCCCAGCGCGCAGCATATGGAGCGCCCGCTCCAGACCTTGGAGCGCCCGCTCCAAGTCGAGCAAAGTTCAACTTCCAGCGCGCGTGAAATGGAGCGCCCGCTCCAACCCTTGGAGCGCCCGCTCCAACCCCTGCAAATTCAGAGCGAGCCTTGCACGGAGCGCCCGCTCCAATACTTGGAGCGCCCGCTCCAATACTTGGAGCGCCCGCTCCACCCTCTCCAGCAGAATCTAAAATCCAGCGCACCCAGCATGGAGCGCCCGCTCCAATCCTTGGAGCGCCCGCTCCAGTTCCCTGTTCCGCCACCAGCATCCGAATCAGAAGAGAGAAAGAAGGAGGAGACCAATTTTCATAAGGCGCCCAATCCTTACGTCCCCCCTATCCCTTTCCCGAGCAGATTGAAGAACAAGACGCAAGGTGAAGACAAGCAAATGAAGAGTCACACGGTGGCCGCCGTCGAAACAAGCCGAATTCGTTCTAACACCTCTCCTACCTCGACCGGTCATCTCTCATCTCTACCGAAACAAGGTGATCCCGGAAGCTTTACATTAGATGTTAGTTTGGATAATGGGGATCGTGTATCGGGAATGTTGGATTTGGGGGCAGCGGTGAACTTGATGCCTTATTCGATCTATGAAAGAATGGGTTCAAGGGATCTTAAGCCTACAAATTATTACATCGAGTTAGCCGATGGTTCGTTGAGTCGACCCTTGGGGATTATGGAAGATGTTGTTTTACTTGTGAGAGGTATTCGAGTTCTTGCCGATTTCGTTGTGCTGGACGTGGGACGAGGAGCGAGGAGTGGGAAAGGTCATCTTCTTTTGCTAGGACGACCCTTCATGGCAACTACTCAAACTCGAATCGACGTTGGCTCCGGAACTTTGAGCATGGCCGGCAAGGGAGATTCGGTGACGTTTTCGGTATTTCGAAATTCGTCTTCTATTCCTACTTCCTCTATTCATAGTTGTTCATATGTTAAACTTGCTAACCCTCTTGTTGAGGAAAATATTTGTGAGGATTTTAATAGGGTAGCAAGTCATGAAGAGCTCGTTGAAGAAGAGGATGACGAGTTCTTTAGTTGCGTGGATGAGGAAGAGGAGATCGAGCAACGTCTACGGGATTTGGAGGAGATTGATGAAGTAGAAGAGGAAAACTCGCCGCCTACATCGAATGCAAAGATCTATAAGGATAAGGTGAAGAGGTCCCATGACAAGAAGATCGTCTATAAGGAGTTCAAGCCCGGGATGAAGGTACTTTGCAATTCTCGTCTTCGTTTCGTTCCGGGCAAGCTCAAGTCTAGATGGGAAGGTCCTTACACGGTGGTTCGAGTTTTTCCCCACGGAGCTGTGGAGATCAAGAATGAAGAGTCGGGGTACTTATTCTCGGCTAATGGTCAAGACGTGAAGCCGTACATTGAAGGAGAGACGTTACTTCAAAAATCGAGACCATTTTTATCCCCGATTCCCCTTCTTTGTCGTCTTGATTAAATTTTTGTAAGTCAAGCTAATGACGTTAAAAGAGCGCTTGGTGGGAGGCAACCCACGTATTATTATTAATAAAAAAAAAAAAAAAAAAAAAAAAAAAAAAAAAAAAAAGAGAGCGAGTCAGGTTTGGAGCGCCCGCTCCATGGTTTGGAGCGCCCGCTCCAGTGATGTTGGAATTTAATTTTTTTTTTTTTTTTTTTTTTTCAGCGCAGGTTAACTGGAGCGCTCGCTCCAGTTATACGGAGCGCCCGCTCCACCTCTTCCGGGTCAGGTATATTTCTTATCTCTTTTCTATTTTTAATTCTTATTTTCCTATCTCTTTTGTGCAGCCACACGAACCCTAGCCACACTTCCCCCTTTTTCTTCACCGACACCGACGGCACCGGAGTGACCACCCTCACCTACCCTGTCCGCACCGCCACCGGAGCAGCTACCCACCGGCCGTCGCCTACATCACCGGAGCCGTCTGCCATCGCCTGCACCGCACCGGAGCAACACCACCAGTCACCTGCACCGCCGTCTACACTAGAGTCGCCGTTTGTCCCGTCGTCGCTCCGTTCAGCCACCCTCGCCGCCGTTTCTTTTTCTGCCGGAACGCCCGCGCGCTGTTATTAATCGGAGCGCCCGCTCCAGACAGTTAGAGCGCCCGCGCGCTGTTAGTAATCGGAGCGCCCGCTCCAGTCACGTAGAGCGCTCGCTCCAGGCGATCTGCGCATTTTTTTTTTCCGCCAATTTCAGTTCAATTTTTCTTTACTTCTTTCTTTGTTCTTTTTACGTTTTCCCCTCGGTTTTCCTCTAGATTTCAGGTGCTACCATGTCTCGACGAAAGAGAGCAGCCCCGGTTGTCGGAGCGGCATCATCTAGTCTTCCATTCTCTGCCCGGATGTCAGCTCGTCCAGTTGGAGGGATTACACCGGGCGAATACGGTGTCACCTTTCGTGTTCCCTTCGATACCGATGATGGGTATGAGGTAACAAATCGGTACCTTCATCTTAAAGATATGGAATTATTGCCTCCTCGCCATTATTCGCCTATGTTTATTGAGGAATTGCGCCTAGGGGATTCACTTGCTCAATATTTAGAGGTCCTAGGCTTAACTCAGTATTTTAATAATCAATGGGAGGGGCATGATATATTGTGTTTGGAGATGTTGTGTACTGCTAGACTAGGGAAAAATACTGATGAGGGTCAAGAGGAGGAGACTGCTTTTCTGTGCAATTTGGGTGGAATTTTTTGTGAAGTGTCTTGCTATCGCATGCATGAGATTTTTGGTTTTCACTATTCTGATGATGCTTCTCAAATTGTGCCTCATGATTTCAATTATTTTGCTGCTTGGAAAGAGTTGACTGGTTGTGATAACTGGGTACAAAAGGGTGCCCCTTCTATGTTTATTCGTGATAATTCTCTATTACTGTTGCATCGTTTCCTAGCATTCAATGTAACAGGAAAAATAGAAGGGAGCAAGGTTAGTGGTCCGGAGTGTTACCTGTTGTGGGCTGCTAAGAATCATGTGCAGGTTAGCATCTCCCATTTCATTTGGAACCAGATCATTGGCAACCAGTCGAGGCACAATGCCCATCCCGCCCTCTCTCAGATAGCTACGGGGATAGCTCGTTACATGGCGGTTCCATTTTATCCCATTCCTCCGATGTCTCTCATCCCGAGTCGGGAGATCACCCCAGCTGAGCTCATCAATGGCTCTTACTTATCTTCCCCTACTCAGTTCAAGCCATGGCATCTACGGGGTTCGGTCAGAAACTACATAGCCATCCATGGAGCACCGGCCGAACACGAGGAAATTCAAATGGATGAAGGAGTCGGAGCTGCACAACCCGAGGAACCCCCAGCTTATTTTCGCGCATATCAAGAGGGGTTCAACACGTTTCAGACCGGGTTGTTCGAGAGACTGGATTCCCATGCCGTGCTATTTCAGTCGATGACGACGAATATGGAGAACTTGGGACTTCAAATGCAAAACATGGGGACGAGAGTTCAAGGGGTCGAGAATCGGGTCTACGATATTGAGCGCCATCTTTCGAGGTATACCGATTTTCACCCTTCTTCTTCTTCTTCGCAGGCACCTTGGGATCCTAATGATCCAAATGATCCTCGAAACTTTCACCATTGATAGCTATTCGTTTTTCTTTATTTTTATTGTTTTTGGTCATTTTAGGAGATATTACGCTTGTTTGGTATTTTTGTCTTTGTTTGTTTTGTAGGTTGCAATTCTTGGGATCGATCAAGGTTCCGATTTTTGTGCCAATTGTGGTCGTCAAAAGCGATAAGTTTTCGCCTCTCTTTCTATTTATTTTCTTGCAATGGGACATTGCATGATTTTAAGTGTGGGGGGGGTGTGAATAATTATCACTTTTGACATGTTAAGTTGATGTTTGTGTTTTCGTGTCTTGTTTGTTTTTGTGTCTTTGTTGATTTTCCCCACTTAGAAATTTGTTTGTGTTCAAGCATGTAAGCATGTGATTTAGGATTAATTTGAATAATTTGATGATGGAGTATTTAGTTGTTGGAATTGATTTGAGCATAAATTAGGTTGGTTTAATCTTGAGTTGTGATATATTATGATTCGATGAATTGTGAGGCATGAATTGATATGAGTTTGAGGAAAATGATTTATGATTTTTGGTTGAGTGATTAGTCTAGATTGTTGTAATTTGGATTGCTAGTTTACTTTCCCCTTTAAAAAAAAAAAAAGAAAAAAAAAGTTGTGTTTATGTGAATAAAGAGTTGATAGGATTTCTGCTCCTCTTGCTTGTAACGTATAAAAAAATACTAGAGTAATGAGCATGGGAAACCACATGAAAAGGCTTCGAGAGACCCTCGAATGATCACATTTCATGAACATCGTCCTAGATGATACTCGTGTATATTAGAATAAGTGTTCGTAGGCATTCTACCCCTCTTGACAATGGGTACGGGAAACCGCACTAGGAGGCTCGATGTGACCCATCGATGATTAAACCTAGTGAATTTTGTGCCATAAACGTTCACAAGTTTAAAAAAAAAAAAAAAAAAAAAGAGTTGTTTATTTGTTGAATAAAAAGGGGAAGTAGGCTAGTCGTCTAAGTTGTGGTGATCTAGATTATTGTGAGAAGTGTGATATCATTGCTTTTCCTCTTACTTGGATTGATTTATAAGCCGCATAGTTTGTTGATGATGATTGTTCGTAACTTGGGATTAAAGTGACCTTGTTTGAGTTTGTCGATTCCGATGATTAAATGTTCTATGATTTGGATTATTTGAATTGAGTCTAAATTATATGATTATTTTGCTTGAGGACAAGCAAAGGTCTAAGTGTGGGGGAGTTGTTTGGTGTCATTTTGTTAGGTTTTAGTCGTTATTTATTATTTGTTTTTGTGTCGTTTTTGAGTCGTTTTGTGTCTTTATAGCTATGATTTGGGTGTTTCGAGTATTTTACTTGTTAGGGATCATGGGAGCCGAAAGAAGGAGAAAGAACGAGAAAAGGACGGGAAAAGAGTGCAAAAATGCATAAAGTGCGCGGATCAGTTGGAGCGCTCGCTCCAGAGGTGTGGAGCGCCCGCTCCATGAACAGTGCTCGGGATGATTTGCATGAAGGCTTTGGAGCGCCCGCTCCAGGAAGATGGAGCGCCCGCGCCAGTTCCAGAATTCAAGATGGATTTTGCGCAGCCGATATGGAGCGCCCGCTCCTTCCCTTTGGAGCGCTCGCTCCATGTTGCGTTTTTCATAATTAATTTCCTAGTTGGGATCAAACTCTTACCTTAGTATATATATGCCATTAGGGCACGAATTATGATAAGCTTTTACCTTAGTTTTTCAGTTCTAAATACTCTAGCTTTAGTTTTTATTGCTTTCTTTAGTTCGAATCCGGATTCGTAGTTCGTTGCAGTTTAATTCAAGTTCTTCGTTTCTTCGTTACTTTCGTAAGTTATTTTATTGCTTTCGTTTAATTGCTTTAATTACTTGCTTTAGTTTTAGATTCGATTTCTTTATTGCCTCATTTAATTTCTTTAGTTTAATTCTGTTCGTTCGGTTTTCAAAGTCTAGTTTAGATTCGTTTTTCTTTCGTTTTCAATTCTCTCGTTTTCAAAGTTCTTAGAGTTAGATTTATTTATTTAATTTCCAGATTTTCAGATTTAGTTTAATTATGTCTAGATTCGTTTTCTTTTCTTTCGTTGCTTTCTTTATTGCTTTCCTTTCGATTTTTGCCTAGGTAGATTTATTGTTTTCTTTAGTTTAATTCTTAGATTAATTTCCAGCTTTCTAGATTAGATTTATTTGCTTTGATTTATTGCTTTGATTTATTTTCTTGCCTAGGATTTAAAACCAAAAACCCAAAAATTCTATTTACTTGCTTTCTTAGTTTAGGTTGTTTTTACTACACAGTTATTTGCCCTGTTAAGTTTTCCTTGAGATTCGACTTAGGTTTTTACTTGCTAGTGCTACGATAGATTTCGTCTATTGCGAACACTTTTTAGTGAAACAATATGGAAAAATGATTTTATAAAGGTAATTCCTCCTTAATGGGAGGGTTACTCTTAATAGAATTAATTTTTCAGAATATTAAAATATGGTTGTAGCTTAGCTGCTTATTGATGAATCCTCTTATAGAGGTCACTTCTCGAATTAGCAGGGTCCTGAGGCACGGGTTATTATTTCTTTGTTTCACTATGGTCCGTGTGATGGGATAAGAAATAAAATAGACTGCGGTCATGGTCGATAATTTTATAGGTAGCATCCACCTATAGTGGACTATTTGTAAATAGTATCGGGCTACTCGTTTGTTGGTTCAATGTTATTATTGGGTTTATAACATTGATAACATAAATTATTTTTGCTTATAAGTTGTTTACTTGTTATTTATTTCAGATATGTCTATTGTTTCTATTCGCACGAAGATTTGCCGTTTAGCTTATTCCGATGATGTTCCGGAGTCCTTTCGGTTTCGACTACTTAGCTTCCTAGCCCGGAAAGAGATGGATTTTATGGACTTTGATGATTTCCCTGACACGAGGGCATATCTCAAAAGGTTCAAAAATCTCTTTTCTCAGTATGAGATGTATGGTGGATACATGACGGAAAGGGGAAAATGCGAGATTATTCTTGCATCTCTACCGCAATGGTACCAAGCATTCAGAAATGGGGTTGTCAAAAACCAAGTAGACCATGAGCATGTTTCTACTCTTGAAAACGAGTTGCTCGAGGTTGAAAAGGTTAGGGATAACATGATCTGGCATGCTCGCCAGTGGCAGAAAGAGCTAGATTTTGATCGACTCGTTCGGAAAGTCAAAAAGGCTGTAAGGGCTAAAAGTAAGAATAGACTTCCAATTGTGAAGGTCTATGAAAGGAGGAACAAGAAGTTGAAGGTAGATGGAGGTATGTCAGACTCTTGTAACATGAAAAACCAAATTATACTAGTTCAGTCCTCACGGACGGATTTAACTGGTGGATATTAATTGTGGTTTGTTGCAATCTTTGTAGGTTCAGCTACAAGGAACGAGTAGGATGACTTCAAGTTCTTGAGCTCGACAAGCAACATTCAGTTGATGCAGTTGTCTAGCAGACTTGGAGATTTCTTATCTTACGTTTTATCTTGGTTTTTGGATACTAGATTCTGGATTATTACTTTTACACTACATTTAGTTGCCTTGTTTCGGCAGGATACTTATGTTTTTGCATATTGATGGATGATTATTTTCTTACATTGTATTAAGGATTTATTTCTTTAATACTGGTTGTTTTGATATATCATTCGTAGTGGGAGTAATAACTGTGAATTTTGAAAGATATTCCAAAATGTGTTATGATAAATGTCGCACTTCTTGTTCAGAATTGTCTTTTAACAAAATACTACGTCACTATGTCTAAATCTATTTCCTATCCTTATTTGAATGAAGTGATTAGCATTTATGTTGATCATAGATTTCATTGTGATTTAATATGAATTGATTAGCATTCGCGCTGAGATCGCGTTTTCCCTTCCCACGGAGATGCAAATTGTAAATTTCATTGGTTAAATCTGTTCGGAAATAAGGATAATTTGCACACGAAGTGTCGCAATTTTGATGTTAGATTTAGTAATTGGTTGGACAAGTAGTCATTTTTCAAGGAAAGACAATCATTTATTCTTGATTAACGTCCAAGAATAAAAAGAAATTATGGATTGGAACATTATAAGGCCGGAAGTACAAGACTGACAACCAAAAGGATCTGCACAAGATTATTTTAGGATCCTAGTCACAGTGGGAGCTTTTTCGAGTGTGTCTCGAAAATGGTGAGTTGTACATCGAGAAATCTAAATTCTTGGATAGTGAACAAACCAAGTTGACTAATAAGGATCAGTTAGATGAAAGTAGTTGCCTATCATTGATTAGTCTATGAGTTTAACACTCGAAAGACTTGCAAGTTGTATGCTCATATTCGTTGATGACATACATGAGGAAACATGGATGTAATTTGAGAAAAGGGAAGAATTCTCTCAAAAGTTCTATGTTTCGGGGCAGACACATTGCAATGTGTAGTACAATGATTAAAGCATTCATTTGTCAGACAACACATACAGATTCGTTCATGAAATGTGTTGACAAATGGTATATCTTTCATCCACAAAAGACGTTGAATTGGTTGTCTTGTACATTGTGAGATAATATTACTAGCACTTGGAGACAATGTGAAAGTATTATCTGACACAATAGGTGGTGATTATCCGAACAGTTTAGAATGAAGGTTAGGAGTAATGTTAGATATATCTGCGGATAGTACAACATTATTCAAGTACTCTTCATAGACTACTGTTGTGGCAAAGTTTGCAATACACTTGGATATTGCATAAAGAGCCAGATATATGTTAATGCTGTGTGCATGGTAACGGATATAGTCTATCATTCTTAAATGTTTGAGGACACGGATAATCGAATGGTAGCTAGAAAAACGACATCATCGACCTTTTACTATGGATTCACGTAAGAAGCAGAATTGTCTTGAAGATTCTCACGTAGTGAAATGCTGAGAGGGAGCTAGATAATTCAGGGCTTGGCTTCGTGAATAGGCAGAAACCTCAAATTTGCTAGAATACTTACACCCCCTGGAAGGATTCTAAGTGCAGTGGCGAATTTTTTGAGATTTGGAAATGCCGGTAACAACATAGTGGGTACCTAACATTAAGGCGATTTCGCTGAAAAAATAGAAACACTAGACGAATGTACGATGACGGTTCCTTCACTAAGTGTCACATGTCAGGTATATTGTAGCACGTGGCTGACATGTCTTAGTGAACCTCTGATAGGGTGCATTTTTACCCTATTATCTAAGTGTTATATTATCGTTTTCTTGTCTTGTTTTGATGGTTTAGCTCATGTTTTATATTTTTTACGTTATTTCGAGCTAGATTACGCTTTTGGGTTGTTTTGAGTGTTTTTTAGGGCTTTTATGTTGAGAAAACCCAAGATGAGACAAGAGACGATGAAACCAAGGAAGAGATGAAGTATTGATCCCAAGTTCTGAATTCTCACGATTTTTTGAAAGAGTTATTCTGGAAATATGAATGCATAGCATTGAAGAGGAGTTCGATAGGAGCACGTAGGCGAAAACGGAGGTCAATTCGGAGTTCGGACGAGGAAGATATGACCGAAACAAGAAAGTTGCGCAAAACCCTCTCGACCCTCTCGACCACCCTCTCGATCGAGAGAGGTGTTGAGAGGTAGCTTCTGTTTTCCAGACGGGATTTTTTCTAAAAGGCAATTTTTGACTTTTTCTTGGTTTCCTTGTACAATTAGGTATTGGATGTAAACTTCTACCCTATAAATACCTCTAAACCTATCATTGTAAAGAAGTTCCTCCACTCTCCTACATTCTTTAGATTAGTTTTTATTCTTTTCTCCATACTTTTATACTTTAGATCTAGATTTATTTTATGTATGAAGACCATTTAAGTTTGAAGATTCATCAAGATTCAAGAGTTTTTCTATCTCTTTTTCTTTTATTTATGTTTTTCATTATGTTTATTCTTCCTTCTACCTTTCTTTTAATTATGTCTAGCTAATTTTCTTTAGTTGATTTTAGGGATTGAATGCCTAATTGAAATTTATGTAAGTGTTCTTGTTTACAATTAGCCTTCCAATCTAGATGCATGTTTCATGGTGCTTATTCTCATGCATAGTTAACTGGCCATTAATTGTGTATGCATAATTATGTGTTTATGCCTTGATAGGGTAATTGCATAATAGATCTCATCAATGCATGATATGATAGTTTGATTTTCTTAAATTGATAATTGAATTATTATATGTTTATATATAATTGATTTGGTGTCTTAGTTGAACCTAGTTGATTATATTATTGATACTTGTTCTATTTTGCACTTGATTTGATTCTTACAATTCGAAAGAATATTAGGATCTTTTTAGGTGACAACTTGCATTGCTTTAATTAGGGTGTAGGTTATTTTTGCATGTATCACATTTAGATTGGATTAAATTGGTTAATTGTATTCATTAATTGTTTACATAGATTTGATTAGGTAGGCTTCCCTAGAATCAACCTTGTTTCCTTATTTGATTTATTTATTTCCTTATTTGCTTATTTGCCTTATTTGTTTAATTGTTTATTTATTTGTTTTCTTATTTGTGTTCTCTTTTATTTATTTTATTTATTTGCCTAGGATTATAACACCACATTCTTATTTTCTTAATTGCCTAGACATCAGTTTAATTCTAGAGTAGAGGTACTTTGTGTGATTTCGATATATCAATCCCTGTGGATACGATACTCGTACTTTCTGTTGGGAATTGTTAAGAACGAATATATTAAGGGGGAACCTATAAGGGATATTTTAGTGTTTTGATTTGATCCCAAAACCCCAAAGCGTTCTATTCCCAAGCGACCCATTTTGATGTAGTTGATAAGTTAGAATTTTTCCAAGCCTACTCTGTTAGGATGGCTCTTTAAATTGCTTAGATTTTAGGCTTCAAATTTTCAAGTGAAGTCCACTCGCTTGAGTGTGTTTTTCGAAGCAAAGCAAGTCTAGCAAGCTGAAGTGAAGCGTACCGAAGAACAGTGTAGCGAAGCGATCGCTACAGTAGATTCGAAGTGAGTCTGCCAAAGCGAAGCAAAGCGAGCGCTACAGTTCAAAGCCAAAGCGAAGCAAAGCGAGCGCTACAGTTCAAAGCCAAAGCGAAGCGAAGCGAGCGCTACAGTTCAAAGCCAAAGCGAAGCAAAGCGAGCGCTACAGTTCAAAGCCAAAGCGAAGCGAAGCAAGCGCTACAGTGAAAAGTCAAAGCTAGTCAACTCTAGTCAGCTATTTCCAAAGCAGTCACTAGGGAACTTTATTTCCCGAAGCGGCTCACTACAGATTGACTACGAAGTGACTCAACTAAAGCGGACGCTACAACTTCAAAGCGAAGCGAGCCACTACCTACCAGAAAGCGATAGCGCGACTCCCGCCCATATTTTGAACTCCAGTCAACAGGAGATCGTAGCATTTATTACGAGATCTCCACGTGTCGAAAGCGGAGTGGAGCGGAAGAGTTGACTGCCAGGCCGACAAAGGCGCCGCAACAGTACTGGCTCGCTCCAGTTACTGTTAACCTTGTAAGTTAGCCAATTTTGGCAAAATGCCAAAACTGGATGTCTGAAAAAGGTGCCAGCTTGCGCAAGTACTGTCGAGAGGAGGAGGGACAAGGCCACCAACCAAGCAACGGATCTCGGCCATCTCTCCGCCTATAAATAGTGAAGGATGAAGACGAAGAGAAGTAGAACACTACTTGAGCATTCGAGCGCATACAGCAAACAAATACTCCCAAGCCTTCGAGCAAATCTTCGAGTCTTTGTTTCCAAGTGTTCTCCGAGTTTCCAGTTCATCGGAACTCGTCTTCACAACCTTCACACTTAGAGTCTAAGCCCACTTCGAATATCCAAGCTTAGAAGAAGAACTCTAGCCAATCTTTGCATCTACTGTAAAGAGTTCTTCACAGTGTGTTCGTCAACCAAAAACCCTAAATCTGTCTGTTAGGTTTTTGAGTGTTGTCGTTAGGTTGTTTCGATCCAAGGCCCTTCTTTCACCGATTGAAGAAGCCTCGATCATAGGGTTTAGATCCAAGCTTGCACTTACATCGTTTGTGTAAAGGTCGATCGAAGCTAGGCTGTAAGGAGAGCCCGTAATCTCCCTGTCTGTTTGACTGAAGCGAGTGAAGCTTCCAGTCTAGTTAGGTTTTTGGTGTGAACCCGGAATCACCCAGTGTCTGTCAGATCCAAGCAAGTGAAGCTCGATCTTGACCAGGCTTTTGAAGAGCCCGAAATCTTCAAGTTCTTGAGTGAAAAGAACGGTTGCCGTCGTGCAACAAAGTGGACGTAGGAGCGTTATCCCCGAACCACTATAATTCTCTGTGTCGTATCTCTCTAACCCTAAAATCTTATTTGTTTGATTATCCATTGCATATTGCATCTAAACAAACCTAATCTGGAGATTTTAAATACTTAGGAAAGATTTTTAGCTCACCAAATTCCGCACATACGAGTAAAGACTCCCTCTTGATCAAGTGCTCACTTCTGTCAAGCAGGCTAGCTACGTACTGTAGATCTAGCTTCAGCTAGGTCTTAAGTTTCAAGCGAGCTCTTTACTTGTTACTCTGAGTTAAGGGATTTGAAGTTGAAAAACTTCAAAATACGTATTCACCCCCCCCCCCTCCACGTATTTTCCCATTAACAAACCGGGACCAACAACTGGTATCAGAGCAGCGGTTCTTTCGCGCCTCTGCTTTGCATACCTGAAGCGAGCCCCTACTCGCTTCACATTGTCTCACTGAACCGGATCCTATTTTCCTAAGTGCATCAAAACCTCACTCACGCATACTGCATTTACTGCTGATAGTTTGTTATGTCTACATACAGTGCATCAAATCTTCCACAGTTCTCGATCGAAGGATACGAGACATGGAGTTTCCGAGTCGAGAGCTTCCTATGCTCCATCCACGACCGGATGTGGGAAGTCATAGAGGACGGACCAATCGAAATCAAGAAAGTCGTATCTGTGAACGTCCCAGCTGCTGAAGGACGCGAAGCTCATGTCAGACAAGAGTACGTCGAGAAGGACAAAGATGAATACAATCCCAACGACTTCAAGATCGCCAACCTTGATAAAATCGCACGTCACACGATGCAAAGCACTGTGTCTGACGCCTATCTTCCATGGATAAGGAAGTGCGCAACGGCGAAGGAAATGTGGGAAACCCTAGCCCTCATTTCTCAAGGCACAGACAAAATCAAGGAAAACAAACTTGCCGTTAAGATGCGGGAATTTGAAAGTCTGATAATGAAGCCAGGAGAATCCATCGACGCCTTTGAGCTGAGGGTTACAAACATCATTGCAACTCTCAACTCGCTTGGGAAGGAACTCACAGATAAGGAAGTCAACCTGAAGATTGTCCGAGCTCTCACAAGAAAGTGGCAGACAATGAAGGAGCTGTACCTAGCTGCTACCAAGGATCTATCCAAGCTCACACCGGAGATTCTGTTTTCCGAACTCAAAGCTCACGAATTCGATCTGAATCGGATGAACCTCGACGAAGAGGATGAAGCGCCCACTACGTCAAAAGGAGTAGCATTCAAAGCTGCCGAAGGGCCAAGCGAGCAGTCGCTAGCCAAGATGACGAGGGAAGAATTGGAAGAACACATTGCGTTCTTATCCAAGAACTTCAACAAAATGAACTCTCGAGTGGGCAAATACAAAAGATTCTACAAGCAGTACAAAGGGAGGAGCACTGATGCTCGAGAAGGAAAAGGAAAGAGAGAAGAGATGACCAAGCCGATCCCGCGAGACATGATGGATGTGGAGTGCTATCACTGCCACAAAATGGGCCACTACAAATCCGATTGCCCAAAGCTCAGTGCTAAAGAGCGTGAGGAATTGAAGGCCAAGAGGGATGCTCCAAGGCGAGCGCTCGTAGCGAGTGAAGTGCCGGTCGCTACAACTGAAGATCCACCAAGCGACTCAGATGCATTAACAGATCCAAACTCCAGTGATGGTGAGGATCTTGGATTTATGGCGCTCACCGACGAAGAAACAGGAGAGGTATTCTTCTATCCTTCAATCACTTCAATTACACTAGCACACACTGTCAATGAGGAAGAACAATCCTCTTCATGGAGTGAGTTGTTTGACAAGCACCAGAAATTGTCAAGCGACCACGAAGTGGTAAAACAAGCTCTGTCTCAAGCCAAGACATGAGAGACAAAGACACGAGAGACAAAGGATCTACCTCCTAAAAAGAGGAGTAATGTCTATGTGTCACGTTATCCGGACTGGAGATGGTCCAACCGGACTAACGTTGAGGGGGAAGATTTTGAAGCTTCCACTGGGTCGCTTCAGATTCCCAGGGTTTCTCAAGCGAGTCAGGGTCAAAACCCTAGTTGGACCGCTTCGAGGAAACCAAGCGAGCCGCTTCGACAGACTAGAAACCCTAAGTCAGTCTCTAAACCCAGAGCTAATCCAAAGCGAGTCGCTTCAGGATATAAGCAAAATGGGAAGAGCATAGGTAGGTCTAAAGCGAGCCGCCACCCCTCTTGCACACACTGTTGCACGTGTGAAGCTGCTTCTAAGCAGTACACCAAGTTTTCGAAGGTCGAGAAGCCCAAGACACAAGCTTCATCTCAAAAGAGAGTGAAGCAAGTGTGGGTACCTAAGGGAACTAACCTGCAAGGACCCAAACTGATTTGGGTACCAAAATCTGTCTAATTGCAGGTGAGCACCGTGGATCCCATGCCAAGTGAGGGTCAACTAGTATGGTACTTGGACAGTGGATGTTCAAGACACATGACCGGCATGAAAGCTCTACTTCACAACTATATAGAAAAGAAGGGTCCACACGTAACCTTTGGTGACAATTCTCGAGGAAGCACCAGGGGATATGGCGCACTGAAAGTTGGAAAGCTCACAATTGAAGAAGTTTCCTACGTGGAAGGACTCAAGCACAACCTGTTATCCATTTCACAATTTTGTGATAAGGGGTACAGGGTGGAATTCATCTCCAACAAGTGCATTGTGAAGAACAAACTCTCGTCCCAGATTGTGCTCACTGGAATCAGGCAAAGGAACGTCTACATAGCACAATGGGACAGCTGCAAAGATGAAACTTGCCTAGTTGCAAGAAGTGCTACAGAAATTGGATGGCTATGGCACAGACGCTTGAACCATCTCAACTTCAAAGCCATCAATCGCTTAGCTCGAAAGGGTTTGGTGCAAGGCATACCGAATGAAGTCTTCATCAAAGACCATCCATGCTCACCATGCCAACGAGGGAAGCAGACGAAGAAGCACTTCGCCAGTCTTGAAGAAGCCTCATCAAAGCGAGTGCTCGAGCTACTTCACATGGATCTGTTTGGTCCAGTTACTCCAGTTAGTGTAAATGGAAGGAAGTACACTCTAGTTGTAGTCGACGACTTCTCTCGCTACACTTGGGTTGTATTCCTCTTCAGCAAGAAGGAGACAATGACCAAACTGCCACAACTACTCAAGCGATTGGCTGTGGAAAAGAATCAAGCTATTGTGACCATCCGCTCCGACAAAGGCACAGAGTTCTTGAACTCTACAATTGAAGTGTACTGCACGGAGCATAACATAGCACATCAAACTTCTTCAGCACGCACTCCTCAGCAGAATGGAGTTGCTGAAAGAAGAAATCGAATCATCAAAGAAGCCGTTCGCACCATGATTGCTGACTCGAAGCTTCCGATGAAGTATTGGGCTGAAGCTGCCAACACGGCGTGCTACACACAGAATCGGACACTTCTCAACAAACGGCACGACAAAACTCCATATGAAATATGGACAGGGAGAATTCCTAACATATCCTCTTTCCATATTTTTGGTTGTAGGGTCTTCATTCACAACAATGGGAAGTCACAGTTGAAAGCTTTTGAAAGCAAAGCTGATGAAGGAGTATTCTTAGGATACTCTACGTCTAGCAAAGCCTATAGAGTGTTCAACTGTAAAACCCTAATTGTGGAGGAATCACCCCATGTCGTATTTGATGAATCCTCTTTAAGTCTTCCACAGGAACAGGCCCAAGCGAATGAAAAGGATCAAAGCAAGGAACCCTCAAATCAACTCACTTGGGACGTGCTCGATGAAGATGATGAGATCAAGGACTCAAGCGAGCAGAATCCCAAAGGAGAAGTCGAAGCTGCCCCCAAGATTCCTGAAGCTAGTGCAGGCCAAGCACCCAATCCAGTCGCTTCAGATGGTGAAGCGAGCGAAAAAGAAGAAGATAAAGATGAAGCTGGCGGATCCAAGCGAGCATGGCTCAAAGATCACTCACCAAGCCAAATCATTGGAGATCCATCCAAGGGTGTAGTGACCAGAAGTCAAGTGTTTGGAGAAAGTGCCATGTTCAGTTGCTTTCTCTCAAACATTGAGCAATCAAGCGTGGAGGAGGCCCTAGCCGACTCTAACTGGGTGATCGCCATGCAAGAGGAGCTGAATCAATTCACCAGGAACGACGTATGGTACCTTGTGGATCGTCCCAAATTCCAGCACGTTATTGGCACCAAGTGGGTGTTCAAAAACAAGACGGACGAGGACCACAACGTTGTGAGGAACAAGGCGCGTCTCGTTGCCAAAGGCTACTGCCAAGAGGAAGGAATCGACTTTGACGAAACCTTCGCTCCAGTGGCACGGCTTGAAGCTATCAGATTATTTCTAGCCTATGCAGCAGCCAAGAAGTTCAAAGTCTATCAAATGGATGTGACGAGCGCATTCCTCAACGGTGAACTCAAGGAAGAAGTGTATGTGGAGCAGCCACCGGGGTTCGAGCAGGGAGATAAAGTGTATCGCTTGAAGAAAGCCCTGTATGGGTTGAAGCAAGCTCCCAGAGCTTGGTATGATACACTATCTCAATTCCTAGTGCAGAATGGCTTCCACAAAGGGAAAATAGATCGAACTCTATTCACTATCAATCATGGAGATGATATGCTATGGGTTCAGATCTACGTGGACGACATCATATTTGGTTCACCAAACCAGTCGCTTAGCGAGAAGTTTGGAGAGCTGATGAAGACCAAGTATGAGATGTCTATGATTGGATTGATGAGCTGCTTTCTAGGTCTTCAAGTGAAGCAGCATGATAATGGAATTTTCATCAATCAAGCTAAATACACTCGAGATATGCTTGCCAAGTTTGGTGTTCAACATGCTAAAGCGGTGAAGATCCCTATGAATACCAACTGGAAGATGGAGCCAGATGAAGGAGGAAAATCTGTAGATCCTACAGATTATCGTGCCCTAATTGGGTCACTACTCTATCTCACTGCAAGCAGGCCAGATATTGCCTTTGCAGTCGGAGTCTGCGCTCGCTTCCAAAACAATCCCAAGCACAGCCATCTTGAAGCTGCCAAAAGAATTCTTCGATATTTGAAGGGCACTGTCAATATGGGGCTGTGGTATCCAGCGGAGGACAATTTGGAGCTCACTGGATATTCCGATGCTGACTATGGAGGGTGCAGAGTTGATAGGAAGTCAACTTCTGGCACATGTCAGTTCTTGGGAAGCAAGCTGATCTCGTGGTTCTCAAAGAAGCAAACAAGCGTAGCCACTTCAACAACTCAAGCTGAATACATGGCCGCAGGAAGCTGCTGTTCTCAAATCCTATGGCTTCGTCAACAGTTGAAGGACTACAAAATTGAAGCGAATGAAATTCCGATCTTCTGCGACAACAACAGTGCCATATGTATTTCGCAGAATCCAGTGCTTCACACCAGATGCAAGCACGTGGAAATTCGACATCATTTCATTCGTGATCATGTCGAGAAGAAGGATATCAAGCTCGAGAAAATTCATACCGATCTCCAGCGAGCAGATATCCTCACCAAGCCGCTAGCTGAATCTCGTTTCAATCAGCTATGCATGGAATTAGGGTTATTAGACCCTGGTGAAGAATGCTAGTTCCAGGATGCACGAAGAAGTGACCGCTTGTTCTCTAGTGTGTCACTCGCTTCGGATCTTCACCAACTCAAGCGAGCCACTTCAAAATCTCACACGCTTAAAGAAGACGAAGTAAGGTGGAGAAAGGTGGAGGATTGGAAGAAGTTCCTTACCAACTTACAGGAATTGTTAAGTATTTGGTTAAGGGGGAACTAATGCTTACTCTCGGAGCAAGCTACTTCCAAAGCGAGCAAAAAATGCTGCTATCTCGAATTCTGCATCGCTTCAATTTGCCCTAGCTTGGGTCAAAGCGAGCCGACTGCAGATTCATTCTCTAGATTGTAGGAAAAGCTTGAAGGTTTACCTTTTTATACAAGAGGTTGCAGGGCTGGTGACATGCTTCTGCGTAAAATACGAGATTGTCTTGTCAGAGCATTCTCATTGTCATCCTGTCCATTTCTGCTCTGAGATAAGGACTTGTACTCATCCCCCATTCGTCGTGAATAAGTACACTTACGTGATGCTCCCTTCGGGTTGTAGTAAGCTTGTGTACTATATTCATTTTCTCCCCCATTCACTTCGATGAAGGACGCTCTAATTCGTAGAGGAAGATGAATGCCATGAAGACGAATGCCAAGAAGATGGATTACCCAACAGGTGGTATCAACAAGCTTCAAAGCAAACAAATGGATTCGACAACCTGAAGTCCAAATCTATTGAAGTCTTCAACTTGTGGTATCAATCTCCTACGAAGTGAGATTGACTGGTAAGCATTTCAATTTTAAGTACACTAAGTGAGCTGAAGCGTGCTAGAAACCTTCACTCGCTATGTGGAAAATATGAAATGAATCTGACACAAATACAAAGAGGAAAACACTCTTGTTTATCCTCGATGTAAGTCAGAAACATTTTAAAATTAAGCAAAGAAATTCATTTTCTTATTCCAGTCGCTTCAGATGGCCAAGCGAGTGCTACGTCACTCAAAGCTAGCCATCGCAAGCAAGTGCGGAACAGTCACTCAAGCGAATGCCTCTCAAGCGAGTCAAAGCCTAGCGGCCCAACTCGAAGCGAGCGGGCACGAAGCGAGTATGAGCTGTCTGCACTTGAGTGCCTATTTTACTTTCTGCCAAGTATTTAATGCAGGATCAGGAACGGCGAAAATAATGGGCGCGTGGTTCTCAATTCAAATTTGAAGCGGGAAAAGGCGGAAAAGATCCAGCCATCGAATCTCAACAGCCCCCAATCTGCAACCGTTGGATTAGCGCCGTATAAGACAAACCAATTGCAGCATGCCACGTGGAGACGCCGAGCAAGTGGCGGTTCACTTTTACTGTGGTGACGCCGGACACATCAGATCCATCACCGCACGTCCGCCGCCTACCTACAGGACTTACGGCAATATTACCGTCCTACCCCTGCCACGTCAGCCAAGACCTAACTCTATATATATGGGACGATGCAGAACTGCAGAACCTTTTACAGCCCTCAATATTTCCCATTCTCGTGCTTAGATCTGCAAAATCTGCAACTCACGAGTCTCAACCCTTACCCTTCATCGTTAAAACTCTTCTCAAAATTCTTCAAATTTCACCATGGGAAAGAAACTCAACACAGAAACGATGGAGCAGTTCATGACGGAGGTAGACAAACATCTAAACGTCGAGCCCCATCTCGACCTTGTAGTCATCGAGAGAGATGGCTTTTTCCGTAGAGCCGTGACCACGGCCGGTCTATGGAAATTCGTGACGGCAGTTCCGTCTAAGATTCTGGCGAAGGCCGTTGGAGAGCTCCTGCTAAATCTAAGGAAGGAGCAGAACTCATCTTCATTCACAGATCCACAGTCCAAGAAGCCGGTGGAGGTGGACTTGGACGAACTAATCGGTGTGTTCGACTTGCCGAGAGAAGGAGGAGATTCCTTGTTGGATTTGGAATTTTCGGCCGAAGTCCAATATGATCGTTTTGCCGTCGCCGGAGCTGCAAGAAATTTTAAGGAAGCCAGTATTCGTAAGAACTTGAAGGCTCCCTTCAACCTCATCTGCGAGGTCTTTTCAAAGAGCATCGCATGCTATGTCGGATCTCTAGAGACGCTGTCGGAAACAAAACTGATCGGCACTACCATGATCGTCGACAGCCTCACTGGAACGAAATTCAACTGGCATGGCTGGTTTCTCAAACAGATCCACGAAGCCACTGATGACTTCGCATTCGTGAAGGGAAGCACCGATCAGATTCTCCGCAAGGGGAAACTGAAGTTCTTTTCGAGACTCTCCTTTGCTTTGGATAAGAAGTTTCCGGGGAAAGCATGGCCGGAAACTGACACCATCGTCTACAACAAGCAATCCATCTACTACGATAAATGGAGAAAGACGAAGGTTCCGATGGATTTGGGACTTCTGGAAGTCAAAGTGCCCATAGCGAGACCAGTTGCCGAAAGGCAAGCTGAAGTGAGCCAAGTGAAGCCGGTCGCTTCACTCGGGAAGCGAGCCGCGCCGAAGCGAGGCAAGAAAATGAAGCGAGTCGCTTCAATTGTCCAAGAAAGCGAGGCGGTGGAGGTGCCGCTTGAGGACATTGAAGTTACTCAACCCCAGCCTTCACCAATCAAAGCCAAATCACCCCCACTCCAAATACAAACCCACACCACCCAAATTCCAGAACCTCAATCTTCATCAACCCAACAACCACTAAAACAGATAACCCCCCTCTCTCCCCGTGAAGAAGAATCTGCATCTTCTTTTCATATCCCCACTATTCCATTCCTCAGCACAGATGAAGCTGCTGCCTACACTACCTTTCAACCACTTCAATCCCAGCCAACACAACCACCACCCACCGAAACCATACAACCAACACCCACTGAAGCCATCCAAATATCCGAAACCCCCGAAGCCTCATCACCTTCCCAATCCCCCTCGACATCGGCAGCTACAGCCGATATCGCCCAAACTGTCGGAGAACTTCCCATCATTCCTCAGTTCATACCTCCTGCCCTCACCATACATAAGCGGGCTCTCGAACGTTATGTCCTAGATAGAGAGCAAGCTGCAGAGACAACTAATCTTCGCTACAATCTTCGATCCTCGAACGTTCCATGGAGCGACGTGTTTTACACCAATGTCGTCGATTTCCTGACGTACATCACGTATCATGGAACGGAGTACTACAAAATTTTCAGGCTCCTCAAAGCATTCACAGAGGAAGAACTGATCCAGATGGAAGCCAAACTGCTCAACTTTATTGGCGAAAACGGCTTCCATGCCTTTCTTGAAGGGACCAGCTTCTGGGAGAAGCTGGATGCAAAGGTGAAAGAAGCCTATCCACTCGCTATGGTTCCGAAGCGAGTGCCCTCATCCCATGAAAGGAAGCTAATCAGGGAGCATAAGGAGGAGGTGGAACTGAAGGATGCGGAGATCGCTAGCCTTCAAAGCGAGATAACAAAGAAGAGTGAGGAAATGGAGAGGAAGGCGGGGGAGGTCATCAGTCTTAGATAAGACTTTGACAGGAAGAAGAAGGAGTTGGAGGAAAAGGTGGAGGAAAAGGAGAGACTGCTGGAGGAGAAAGAGAAGGCGCTGGAGGCGCAAGTGAAGTTAGTGGGAAAACAATCAACATCAATCACCGAACTCAAGGGCTCGCTTGATGCGGAAAGGAGCCGCTTGAGGGAGGTGAATGCCAAACTTGTCTCTCTTGGCAAAGAAAAGAAGGAGCTGGAGAACGAGGTAAAGAAGTTGAAGGAGGCGTATGAGAAGAGAGAAGAGGAGTTGATTAGAACAGGAAGTGAGCTGTTGAGCACCAAAAAGTCCCTGGACTCTCTCAGTAATGAGATGAAGCTGCTCAAGCAAGAAAGTGAGCTCGATAAAAAGGAGCTGGAGAGTCGGAGGAGAAGTGCGCAGGCTGTTGACCTACAAAATGCTGAATTGACTCTTCTACTGGAAAAGGTCAAGGAGCTAGGTGAAGCATACACAGAAAAGATTGCTGCAAGAGCAGAGTTTCACCAATCTCTCAATCAGAGAGAGAGGTCACTTGAAACCATGAAGGCAGAACTTGAAGCTGCCCAGAATTTCTGGTACTTCAATCTTCAGGAGGAAAAGATGTTGATGAAGGAGGAAGTTGAAGCGGAGCTGGAGGCTCGCTTCAGGGAGGTAGAGTCGTTGGAGAGGATGATGGCGTCGATTGTTGAGAGAGAGAAACAGTGCGAGTATCTGCTCGAAGAAATAAGCATTAAAACAGCTGATTTAGTAGCACCCTCCTTGGGAAAGAACGAGCAAATGCTTCAAGCTGTCTTGAACGCAGTCAATTCACTCCACCAATCCATCACAGGAAAATCGTTCATCCTAACCCCTGGCAGTGATGATGCCAAAAAGGGGGAAGGACAGATGAAGCTAGGAGGAGTTGGAGGTATAGGGGGAAGCAGAGTTGGTGTAGAGTTGATGTTGGAGGGAGGCAGTGGTGCCGGTGATAAGGAGGATGTAGTAGATGAAGCGAGGGCTCTGGGCAAAACAAAGCTCACAAAGGAGGAGTTGTTGAAAAACCTCGAAGAGCCCAGCAAGCCGCTTCAGGAAAAAGCGCTGAGTGCGTCTATTGCACAGCATCCTCCGGTGACCGTGTTAACAAAGGAGGAAAGGAGGAAGCAGGTGGAGAAGGATGCTGCCATGGCGTGGGAGATGGAGCAACTAACAAAACATTTTGTGGGTGCAGGTACTTCGTCTAGTTCCCAAGTGGCCGCTACTCCCAAAGCGCCTGCTTCAGCCGCCGCGCCAGCTTCGACAGCCGCACTCACTTCGACCACTGCTGCAATCACTTCGTCAGCAGTCGTCCCCTCAAGTGCTGCTAAGAAGGATATGCCATCTCCCCCACCACCGAAGCAGCCATTGAAGCGAGCTGCCCCAGATTCTAAGAAAGATGACCCCGAGGCCAAGCGCCAAAAGGTCAAGCAAGCAGTTGCTTCAAAAGCTGGAAGGGAGGAGAGAAAGAGGAAGGAAAGAGAAGAAGGGAGGAGCGAAGGCGAGAGGAAGAGGAGGTCAAATGACAGGCGACTCCAAGTAATTGACGCACGGATTGAGGAACACTTCAGTGAGGTGATACTCATCTAGTCTTCTTTGGTGCGGAGTGCCTTCATTCCGTTTATGCCAGATGAGTCCGAAGCATGCGAAGCACAAGCCATATCTGATGCATGCGACGTGACGACAAAAGAGATGGTTGAGTCTGGTCGCTACCCCCGCATGGACGAACAAAACTACATTCGGAAGCGTCTAAATGAAAAGCGTCCATTGTGGAGCGGCGAAACAGGAAAGAAGTTCAAAGCGACCATGACTGAACTGTCAAAGAGGTCAGAAGAGGAGTTGGCCAAGCGAAGGGACGAGCACCCTGATGCAAGGGAAATCGAGGCTTTTATTCCGAGAGATCTGCTTGAGCTGTGGCTATACTACAAGGACTTGTTCATCAAGGCCTACTATTACTGGGAGGTAGTGCCGCTGCAGGATCAATGCTCTAGGATAAGTGCCCTCAACAATTTTCTCGCCGCCTATGATGACAGACTGCGACGAAAAATCTTCACTATGGCTGAACAAACTCAACCCATGCCAATTGTCGTCAAGGTTCCTGCTCTAAAGGAATTCCCTATGCCTTATCATCCAGGCACGGACATTCCAGATAGAGGAATCATAGATGAGGAAGTGACTGAAGCTTTCAGGCTGGAGAGTGCATGGAGAAGACCTAGTATTCACACAGTAGACACTACGGAATCGAGAGTTCTATCAGCTTACGTGGATACTGCTGCTGTTGAAGAAGAAAAGAAGAAGGAGGAAGAAGGAAAGGAGAAGGAGAAGGAGGATGAAGCTGCAGGAAACCGTTGAGTTTCAAGCTTCTTAATATCTCTTTTTGTGAACTGCTTGTTCATTTATCTCATTTCAATTTCTGTCTCTTCTGTGTCATTTACTCGCTTTGTGAATGACTTTACATTTTCGCTACAAACTCAATTAATTTAACCGAAAAAAAAAGGGAAAGGAACTTAAAAGAAAATTACAAACGAAACTGCAAAGGAAGCAGTCGCTTGTAGTTCCCTTCACGGTTAGATAGACTAGATTTTTTATCTAAGTCGAATGGGTTTTGGCATCATCAAAAAGGGGGAAATTGTTGGGAATTGTTAAGAACGAATATGTTAAGGGGGAACCTATAAGGGATATTTTAGTGTTTTGATTTGATCCCAAAACCCCAAAGCGTTCTATTCCCAAGCGACCCATTTTGATGTAGTTGATAAGTTAGAATTTTTCCAAGCCTACTCTGTTAGGATGGCTCTTTAAATTGCTTAGATTTTAGGCTTCAAATTTTCAAGTGAAGTCCACTCGCTTGAGTGTGTTTTTCGAAGCAAAGCAAGTCTAGCAAGCTAAAGTGAAGCGTACCGAAGAACAGTGTAGCGAAGCGATCGCTACAGTAGATTCGAAGTGAGTCTGCCAAAGCGAAGCAAAGCGAGCGCTACAGTTCAAAGCCAAAGCGAAGCAAAGCGAGCGCTACAGTTCAAAGCCAAAGCGAAGCAAAGCGAGCGCTACAGTTCAAAGCCAAAGCGAAGCGAAGCGAGCGCTACAGTTCAAAGCCAAAGCGAAGCAAAGCGAGCGCTACAGTTCAAAGCCAAAGCGAAGCGAAGCAAGCGCTACAGTGAAAAGTCAAAGCTAGTCAACTCTAGTCAGCTATTTCCAAAGCAGTCACTAGGGAACTTTATTTCCCGAAGCGGCTCACTACAGATTGACTACGAAGTGACTCAACTAAAGCGGACGCTACAACTTCAAAGCGAAGCGAGCCACTACCTACCAGAAAGCGACAGCGCGACTCCCGCCCATATTTTGAACTCCAGTCAACAGGAGATCGTAGCATTTATTACGAGATCTCCACGTGTCGAAAGCGGAGTGGAGCGGAAGAGTTGACTGCCAGGCCGACAAAGGCGCCGCAACAGCACTGGCTCGCTCCAGTTACTGTTAACCTTGTAAGTTAGCCAATTTTGGCAAAATGCCAAAACTGGACGTCTGAAAAAGGTGCCAGCCTGCGCAAGTACTGTCTAGAGGAGGAGGGACAAGGCCACCAACCAAGCAACGGATCTCGGCCATCTCTCCGCCTATAAATAGTGAAGGATGAAGACGAAGAGAAGTAGAACACTACTTGAGCATTCGAGCGCATACAGCAAACAAATACTCCCAAGCCTTCGAGCAAATCTTCGAGTCTTTGTTTCCAAGTGTTCTCCGAGTTTCCAGTTCATCGGAACTCGTCTTCACAACCTTCACACTTAGAGTCTAAGCCCACTTCGAATATCCAAGCTTAGAAGAAGAACTCTAGCCAATCTTTGCATCTACTGTAAAGAGTTCTTCACAGTGTGTTCGTCAACCAAAAACCCTAAATCTGTCTGTTAGGTTTTTGAGTGTTGTCGTTAGGTTGTTTCGATCCAAGGCCCTTCTTTCACCGATTGAAGAAGCCTCGATCATAGGGTTTAGATCCAATCTTGCACTTACATCGTTTGTGTAAAGCTCGATCGAAGCCAGGCTGTAAGGAGAGCCCGTAATCTCCCTGTCTGTTTGACTGAAGCGAGTGAAGCTTCCAGTCTAGTTATGTTTTTGGTGTGAACCCGGAATCACCCAGTGTCTGTCAGATCCAAGCAAGTGAAGCTCGATCTTAACCAGGCTTTTGAAGAGCCCGAAATCTTCAAGTTCTTGAGTGAAAAGAACGGTTGCCGTCGTGCAACAAAGTGGACGTAGGAGCGTTATCTCCGAACCACTATAATTCTCTGTGTCGTATCTCTCTAACCCTAAAATCTTATTTGTTTGATTATCCATTGCATATTGCATCTAAACAAACCTAATCTGGAGATTTTAAATACTTAGGAAAGATTTTTAGCTCACCAAATTCCGCACATACGAGTAAAGACTCCCTCTTGATCAAGTGTTCACTTCGGTCAAGCAGGCTAGCTACGTACTGTAGATCTAGCTTCAGCTAGGTCTTAAGTTTCAAGCGAGCTCTTTACTTGTTACTCTGAGTTAAGGGATTTGAAGTTGAAAAACTTCAAAATACGTATTCACCCCCCCCCCCCCCCCCCCCCCTCTACGTATTTTCCCATTAACAAACCGGGACCAACACTTTCTTATACTATACCTATTTTTGTGTGGTAGAAAATAGTGCGATCAAATTTTGGCGCCGTTGCTGGGGATTGATTAGATTTCACATAGATATTTTGAAATAGGATTAATAGGTGATTTAGGCGTTTATTTTTCTGTTTTTTTTTTTTTTTTTTTTTTTTTTTGTATTAAACTAACCGTTTCCTTTCTTTGTCGAGGACTATATTCTTATGGCGGATTCGGTAGTGAAAAAGACTCTCAACGATCGGTTCAAACCGGTTGTTGATCGATTCCAGAATGGAGGATGGGGGACTGTTGAGGCTACCGATTACGAGATCAAGGCTTCCCTCATCAACATGGTGCAAGCAAATCAATATGGAGGCACACCGATGGAGGATCCTAATGCTCACTTGAAGCAATTTCTCAATATCTGTGCCACATACAAGGCAAATGGAGTGCCTGCAGACTACATCAAGCTCAGTCTCTTCGAGTGGTCTCTCAAGGATGATGCTAGAGAGTGGCTTGAGGATATAGAGAATCGAGCTTAGATAAAGACATGGAGCGAGCTGTGCAAACTATTCTTAAATAAGTTCTTCCCACCTTCAAGGGCTCAGAGGCTTCTAAACGAGATCAACAAATTCAAACAATTTGAAGATGAGTACCTTTACGAAGCATGGGGGAGATTCAGAAAGATGCTTCGTGTATGCCTCAATCATGGTCTTGACAAGGGGGAACAAATTTTCCGCTTCCATCAAGGATTGAACAAGCAATGCAAGAAGGAGCTCGATTATGCGTCTAAAGGAGGATTCTTAAATAACGATGTAGAGACAACTTGGGAGATCATCGAGCTCAACGTCAACACAAGTTACGAGGAGGCTACCGATAGAAGAGTTGGGAGAAGGAAGGTTGCCGCCATTGGATCCGAAGCTTATGATGATTTGATGGAGAAATATACCAAGACGGCAACGGAGTTGGATGCTTTCAAGAAGACTTATGATCCCAACAATCGACGCCATCCAAACATATCCCCTGGCTTTCATGTGGAGAATGAAGTCGTCCAAGAGCCGAAGAAGGAACCTTCATTGGAGGAGTTGATTAAGAATCTCATATCAACGACGACAAAAATAAAATCGGAGCCTTGGAGTCAAGTGTTTCTAATATCGAGAATGCAGTCACAAATTTGACCAAGCACATGAATATGTTGGATGCTCGAGTTGATGAAGTAGCCAATGCTCAAGGAGGAGTCCATAAGCCCGACCATCAAGTTCATGCTATCGAGCTTCGGAGCGGTACTCGGTACACAAATTCATCTTTGGAAGCTGAACATACTGGAGAAAGAAGGCACAAGGATTTGGAGTTCGAGGAGACGAGAAGACGAAGTCCGAATCGAGGACCTCTCGATACCTCTCTCGATCGAGAGGCCTATCGAGAGGTCAATACTGGAAGTCAGAATCCACCTCTCGATACCCCTATCGATCGAGAGGAGGATCGAGAGGCTTACGACGAGGAGATTCAAAATCCACCTCTCGACACCTCTCTCGATCGAGAGGTGGATCGAGAGGTCAAAAGTCGAGGTCAGAAGGGACCTCTCGACACCTCTCTCGATCGAGAGGGTGATCGAGAGGCTAA
Organism: Thymus mandschuricus; assembly: GCA_029379335.1. Classification (NCBI taxonomy): domain Eukaryota; kingdom Viridiplantae; phylum Streptophyta; class Magnoliopsida; order Lamiales; family Lamiaceae; genus Thymus; species Thymus mandschuricus. The sequence continues at coordinate 24,324,293 of CM057079.1, forward strand.
GCAGCCGCCCCAATTCCCGACGTACACTCCGAAGGCCCCTTTCCCACAACGCTTGAACAAGCCGAAGCAAGACGAGAAGTATCAACGGTTTTTGGAGATGCTTCAAAAGGTCAACATCAACATCCCGCTTCTAGATGCACTACGAGACATGCCCAATCACATGAAGTTCATCAAGGATGCGGTATCGGGAAAGAAGAAGTGGGGGAAGTTTGAGACGATCAATTTGACGGAGGAGTGTAGCGCGGTCCTACAAAAGAAGCTTCCATTAAAGCAAAAGGATCCCGGGAGGTTCACATTAGCTTGCAAGATTGGTGATCACGTCTTCCAAAATGTCCTTTGTGATCTTGGTGCTAGCATCAATTTGATGCCCCTCTCTATTTTCAACCGGCTCAAGATTGGAAAGATGAAGCCGACAACTATCTCCCTACTTATGGCGGATCGATCAGTTTCTTATCCAAGGGGGATAGTTGAAGATGTGCTCGTACAAGTTCAGAATCTTGTTTTCCCGGCTGATTTTGTAGTGTTGGATATGCCCGAGGATGAGAATCAACCATTGATCTTAGGACGGCCATTTTTAGCTACGGGGAGAGCTTTGATCGATATTCAAGATGGAGATTTAACATTTAGAGTCAATGGAGAGGAATTGAAGATTTCCATCTATGAAGCAATGAAGAGACCCGATGATCATCGAGAGGATGTTTTTGCCGTTCAAGTCTTGAAACCACCTATACCGCCGGCACCGGATGGAGCTTGCGAGGAGATTCTCGAGTTCTTAAATCAGTTGGAAGCCATTCCACCATTGAAGTTAGCCGAATTCAAGAGATCAATTGATGGAGCCATGAAGAAACTCGATGATGGGGGAGAGAAGAGCTTTCATTTTGATCCACCTTGATAAGAGGTATCGTCGGGCTAAAGACGTAAAACGTAGCACTTGTTGGGAGGTAACCCAACTCTATCTTTAATTTTCAGTTTTTGTTTTATTCATTTTTGTTTTTGTTTTTCTTTGTGTCTTAGCTTTTATTAAGCTTTTTATCCAAAAATTTTTGCGAAGCTTGTGAGTTGTAGGTTTTCTCGACGAGGTTTCGACTAAGAGGAGAAGATCGATAGTAAGCTAGCTTCGGTGAAAGGTACGCTCGTTAACTTAACCACTCCTTCTTCTTAAACTTATTCCTTCATCATGATTCAAAATAAGTTTGGGGGAGGGGGAAGTGCGGTTTTGTTAACTCGTTTACATGGGTTCTTGGATTGTAGCTTAATTTTTGGATATTTCATTAGTAGTTTTTTATTTTTGTTGAGTCAAATAAGCATGTGATGATAGTGTTGTGAATTTGGCCGATGATAGAAATTTTTGTTGATTTTTGAAGAAAATTCATGATCTTTATTATGCATGGAACCTTGGCGAAGCGACGCGATTTATTTGATGAATTTGAAGCATGTTATGATATCGGGAACTAGTTAGTTTGAACCCGTGAGTTTTGAGCTATTTGTGCATATTTATGCCTATTCTTTGATTGAGTGATCATGCATTCTTCATTGTTTCTAGAACTTGCCTTATTTCTCCATCAAGACCTTAGTGTATTTATGAACTAGGAGATGATCTTAGGCCATTCTTTCTTTAGCCACATGATTCTTATACACTAACCTTGTTCATAATACTTTGTTTACCCCTTTTGAGCCTTTATTAGCCGTTCTTTGTAAAACTGGATGATAGGAGGTTTGGAGGGTTATGGGTATCTTTTGGTAGTTAGTTGTATGGAAGGAGTTGAAAAGAATATTTTGTTGTGGTGTAGAGGGAGAAGAAAAGAAAGTTTAGATGCTTGATTAAGTATAGTTGGCTATCCCTATAAGCTTAGAAAATATAGTTGTGGAAAAAAGAAAAAAAAAAAAAAAAAAAAATAGAGCCTTTGTTTGACATTGAAGAAATACTTGTTGGTTGAGCTCTAGAAAAAGAAAAAAAAAAAGAGAGAATAAGCATAAGGGGATAGTTAGCTTTGAGTTGTAATATTATTTTTGCATCTTTGAGTTTGTATTTGGTGTGTTGGATGGTAGAAGATGGAGATAGAAATTCATACTTTGTTTGGTGTTGAAAAGAGGTTGATGATTTGGAGTATTTTGAGTCACTTAGCCTATATATTCCCTACCTTAACCAATGTTCCTACATTACAAGCTTTTATAAAGTCCTTTTTGATCCTAGTTTGTGAATATTACATTAGGTGGAGATGTTGAGAAAAAGGGCAAGCCTATGGTAAACATGTTGCATTGCATTGATGTTGAGTGAACCCTTATGATGTGCATTATCTTATACATCTTTTCTTTGAGAGAGTTGAGTGTTCACTTATACACATATAATTTCACATGTTTGAGAGTGTTCTTTGATTGAATAACATGATTTGAATTTATTGAATAGGTTGTGTTATTGATGCTAAGGTTGTATGCATAGTTTTGATCATGATCATGAGCTTGTTTTTGAAAAAAGTTTTGAGGCCTACATAGTTCACAATGCTTGAGTCTATTGTTTATTTTGTTTTTGTTATTGTTCGGGACGAACAATGTTTAAGTTTGGGGGATTTTGATAGGGTGCATTTTTACCCTATTATCTAAGTGTTATATTATCGTTTTCTTGTCTTATTTTGATGGTTTAGCTCATGTTTTGTATTGTTTACGTTATTTCGAGCTAGATTACGCTTTTGGGTTGTTTTGAGTGTTTTTTAGGGCTTTTATGTTGAGAAAACCCAAGATGAGACAAGAGACGATGAAACCAAGGAAGAGATGAAGTATTGATCCCAAGTTCTGAATTCTCACGATTTTTTGAAAGAGTTATTCTGGAAATATGAATGCATAGCATTCCCGAGGAGTTCGATAGGAGCACGTAGGCGAAAACGGAGGTCAATTCGGAGTTCGGACGAGGAAGATATGACCGAAACAAGAAAGTTGCGCAAAACCCTCTCGACCCTCTCGACCACCCTCTCGATCGAGAGAGGTGTCGAGAGGTAGCTCCTGTTTTCCAGACGGGATTTTTTCTAAAAGGCAATTTTTGACTTTTTCTTGGTTTCCTTGTACAATTAGGTATTGGATGTAAACTTCTACCCTATAAATACCTCTAAACCTATCATTGTAAAGAAGTTCCTCCACTCTCCTACATTCTTTAGATTAGTTTTTATTCTTTTCTCCATACTTTTATACTTTAGATCTAGATTTATTTTATGTATGAAGACCATTGAAGTTTGAAGATTCATCAAGATTCAAGAGTTTTTCTATCTCTTTTTCTTTTATTTATGTTTTTCATTATGTTTATTCTTCCTTCTACCTTTCTTTTAATTATGTCTAGCTAATTTTCTTTAGTTGATTTTAGGGATTGAATGCCTAATTGAATTTATGTAAGTGTTCTTGTTTACAATTAGCCTTCCAATCTAGATGCATGTTTCATGGTGCTTATTCTCATGCATAGTTAACTGGCCATTAATTGTGTATGCATAATTATGTGTTTATGCCTTGATAGGGTAATTGCATAATAGATCTCATGAATGCATGATATGATAGTTTGATTTTCTTAAATTGATAATTGAATTATTATATGTTTATATATAATTGATTTGGTGTCTTAGTTGAACCTAGTTGATTATATTATTGATACTTGTTCTATTTTGCACTTGATTTGATTCTTACAATTCGAAAGAATATTAGGATCTTGTTAGGTGACAACTTGCATTGCTTTAATTAGGGTGTAGGTTATTTTTGCATGTATCACATTTAGATTGGATTAAATTGGTTAATTGTATTCATTAATTGTTTGCATAAATTTGATTAGGTAGGCTTCCCTAGAATCAACCTTGTTTCCTTATTTGATTTATTTATTTCCTTATTTGCTTATTTGCCTTATTTGTTTAATTGTTTATTTATTTGTTTTCTTATTTGTGTTCTCTTTTATTTATTTTATTTATTTGCCTAGGATTATAATACCACATTCTTATTTTCTTAATTGCCTAGACATCAGTTTAATTCTAGAGTAGAGGTACTTTGTGTGATTTCGATATATCAATCCCTGTGGATACGATACTCGTACTTTCTTATACTATACCTATTTTTGTGTGGTAGAAAATAGTGCGATCAACCTCCCAAGGTTAAAAGGTAAAATCTTTGAGTATAAGTGGGAGAAAAAGTGTATGATGGTTGTTAACGATTGCGATCGTGCGATTGTTAACATTGTACATGGATGAAGTCATATGGTTTCCTGTAGACGCGTTGGTATACTAAAAGATTTTACTTTAGTATAAGTGGGAGATTGTTGGGGTTGTTGTATAACTAAAGCAAAACCAGTTGTTTTAGTGGTTACGACACAGGTCCACTATTAACAATCCCTATCTGGAAGAATATGTATAAGCAAGAATAAAGCCCATTATCTCATGTTTTAGACCACGTGTCGATCTGAGTTCGGAGAGGATCACGAAGGTCGTTGATAATGATGAGATATAAACAGTTCACAGTCGAGATAGCTTGGGCTGAGCTATCGGTCTAGACTGCAGCTTAATGGTAGTGATGAGTCCTAATCACTAATTATGCTGGTACGGTGGAACGTATTGAGGATCAATAGAGATAATGCTCTTCTGATACTGACCCTGTATCAAAGGTGATATAGGTGAAGATCTAGCTACAGATCTCAGGCTCTAGCTCGATCTTAACCTTGGTAAACTATTAGATGTATATGTATTCTTCGATGTTACTTTGATTTACGAAGATATGAACTTCGTTAGTTCATCTAAATCATGTCGTACTTTGGATAACACGGAGATGCATAGTATGTCTAATAAGTGTTATCAACAAGCCGTGTCCTATGTGAGTGCAGGCTGACGTTATCCCCTCAGGGAGTTCACAATGTTTATTATACCAAGTCATGCATGCTGATTAAGTTTAGGTATAATAATGAGGAGTGAACGGGTACTACCTGAGGAATAGATGTTAACAATTAGGAGCAGTCATGGTAGCTCTAATTGATTAACGGATATGGAAGGTCTTAAACACGGGGGTCGAACTATACAAAATACCTACCCAATCTACATAATTGGGACAGAGCGGTGATTCAGCTATGACACTTTAGTGGAGTGCGTCATAGTTCTAATGAGATACATGTTCAGGGGTGGACATGGAAATATCGAATTAGATAAGGCCCAACTCTGTCTGGTATCCGATCCCTAAGATGGCCCAAACAGACCTCAGGAATCGATCTAAACAGTATTATTGAGTATGGGCTCAATAATTGGACTCAGGCCCGGTATATGATATATATTGGATTTATATCCGGTGAATGGATAATAAATATAATCAATTGGGATTTATATCCTATGTGATTAAATCTAATTATTTATTATTTAGTTATTCACGGATAAGATTAAATCTAATAGGATAAGATTTATTTAATTAAATCTTGTGGGGATAAATATCATATATATAAATATATTTATTTATTTATTCTTCTACTGGAATTAGAATAAATTCTATCTGTTAGAATTAATTCCGGATATACAGTTGCATAACTGAACAGATTAATTCCTTATTAATTCCGTATTAATAAAGGAATAGGATTTGTAAGTTATGGAAAGAGAATAAATATGGGATTGGCATAGATATGGTTGGAGATAAATAAGGAATCATATCTCCTTATTTATGAACCATATAAATACTCTCCATGTCTCTCATCTAAACCCTAGTTCACAATAGCCGTCACATACGAGAATTGTGAGAGAGATTGACGTGAAACCCTAGGGGGCGAGAGAGAGAGAGCCGCCGGGGTTCTGAGTGAGGGAGATCGAGGTTCCAGTGATCTTGAGACGTCCACCAAGTCTCAGATCTGAAGGTGTGGGATCACATCCTAGAAGATCAGAACCGTAGATCGATCAGACACGACTCAGATTCCTCGTTCTTCATAATCGTAAGGTATGTACTCGAACTCTTGCATGAACTTATGTGCACGATCGAATCGACACAACCGAACCAAGATCTGGGTAAGGGGCGGCATTCAAGAAGCCGGTCCCAACAACTTCCTCTGTTACTACAACGAGGAACTTCGTCGAAAGATCTTTACACAGGCTGAGGTTGCTGATCCCAAGCCTCTCATCATCAAAGTACCTGCTGTGAAGGAATTCCCTATGCCTCTTCTGCCCAACTCAAGCATTCCAAATCGCAGGATCATTGAAGAAGAGGTTGATGAAGCTTTGAGGATGGAAAATAGCTTCAGGCCTAACCAATTCAACGTATTGACGATGGAGGATAAGGTCCTTTCTGCCTACTTCTTGGAAGAGGAGAAAGAGGAGAAGGAAAAGAAGGAGAAGGAAGAGAAGGACAAGACCGCTGCAGATCCTTAATTTCATAATCTTATTTTGTGAACTGTCTTGTTCATATATCCTATTTTAATTTCTGTCAACTTGTGTCGTTTACAAGATTTGTGAATGACTTATTTTATTGTTACAAAACTCAACACTTTAACCGAAAAAAAAAAGGGGAAAGGAACTTAAAAGAAAATTTTCAAACAAGCCTGCAAAGGAGGCAGTCGCTTGAAGTTCTTTCCACGGTTAGATAGGCAAGAGAATTTAGTCTCCAATTTTTAAGTTTGGTTTTGGCATCATCAAAAGGGGGGAAATTGTTGGGAATTGTTAAGGATTACATGTTAAGGGGGAACTCATATGGGACACTTTGAAGTGAGTGTATATTTGTTTTGATTTGATCCCAAAACCCCTAAGTATCCTATTCCCAAGCAACCCAATTTGATGTAGAAAATAGGTTAGAAATTTTTCTAAGCCTATACTGTTAGGATGGCTTTGTTTTTGCTTTAGTCACTTAGGTTTTTTAGACTGCAGAAAATTCAAGAGAAGACCACTCGCTTGAGCGTGCTTTCCAATCGAAGCGAGTCTACCCAGCCGAAGTGAAGCGTGCCGAAGAAAAGCAAAGCGAAGCGAGCGCTACAGTAGATTCGAAGCGAGTCTGCCAAGGCGAAGCGAAGCGAGCGCTACAATAGATTCGAAGCGAGTCTGCCGAAGCGAAGCAAAGTGAGCGCTACAGTATGACCTTGAAGCGACTCGATTTGAAGCGGACGCTCCCATTCTAAAGCGAAGCGAGCTCCTACCTAACAGAAAACGACAGCCCGATTCCCGCTCCTATTTTGAACTCCAGTCAACTGAAGATCGTCGCATTAATTGCGAGATCTCCACGTGTCGAACGCGGAGAGGAGCAGAGGAGTTGACTGCCAGGCCGACAGGGCGCCGCTACAGTACTGGCTCGCTCCAGTTACTGTTAAGTTTGGATCTTAGCCATTTTCGGCAAAGTGAAAAAACTGGCGCACCTGAAAAAGCACTGTCTGCGCAAGTACTGTCGAGAGCAGGAGGGACAACGCCACCTACCAAGCAACGGGTATCGGCCAACTCTCCGCCTATAAATAGTGAAGGATGAAGACGAAGAGAGGTAGAACACTACTTGAGCATTCGAGCGCCTACAGCAAACAAACACTCCCAGCTTTCTAGCATCTTTCGAGTCTTTGTTTCCAAGTGTTCTCCGAGTTCCAGTTTCATCGGAACTCGTCTTCGCAACCTTCACACCTAAAATTCTAAGCCCATTCTAAATCCAAGCTTAGAAGAAGAGTTCTAGCCATCTTTGCACTTGTTGTAAAGAACTCTTCAATAGTGTGTCTCTGTCGAAACAGAAAACCCCTAACCCTAAAGTTTTAGGTTTTGTGTGTTCGTCGTTAGGTTGTGTTCGATCCAAGGCTCTACTTTCATCGATTGTAGAAGCCTCGATCATAGAGTCTAGATCCAAGCTTACGCAGTCCTTGATTGTGAAGATCGATCGAAACTAGGTTGTATGGAGAACCCTTAATCTCCCTGTCGTCGGACTGAAGCGAGTGAAGCTTCCAGTCCAGTTTTAGGTTTTGTGTGGTGAACCCGTAATCACCCAGTCGTTGTCAGATCCAAGCAAGTGAAGCTCGATCATGACATAGGTTTTTGAAGAACCCGAAATCTTCAAGTTCTTGAGTGAAGAGAACGAGTTGCCCTGTGCAACAAGTGGACGTAGGAGTTTCATCTCCGAACCCCTATAAATCTCTGTGTCGTATCTCTAAACCCTAATCTCTCTATTTGCATACTATTTGATTATTCATTGCACAAGCATTTAAACAAACTCAAACTGAGGTTTTCAAATTCTTAGGAAAGATTAGCTCACCGAATTTTCGCATATAGAGTAAAGTCTCACTCTTGGTCAAGCTTTAAGCTTAGGTCAAGAGAGTTACGAATACTGTAGATCTAGCTCTCGGCTAGGTCTTAGTAGTTCAAGTGAGCACTTTACTTAGTACTCTGAGTTTGAGGAAAAGAAGTTGAAAAACTTCGAAACACGTATTCACCCCCCCCCCCCCCCCTCTACGTGTTTCTCCTCCTACAAACCGGGACCAACACATATAATCCCTTAAGTGGACTTTTACATCTTTAACTTTCTTTTCCAATCAACCTTAGCCTTATGATTGATAAAGTTAATAGTTAGTCCTCCTAGCCATGCAAAATAATTAATTACCTTTCCGTAGGGAAATAACTAATTAATTCACATCTAAGTGAATACCATAATTTAATATTTCGAAAAATTAATTCCATAAAGAGTAACCCTACCGTAGGGAAGTGTTACCTATATGAAATCATTTTTCAATATTATCAATTTGAATTAACCAATGAATTCCATAATTAGCATCTCCGTAGTGAAGAAGACCCGAAGTCTGCGCAAATGCTAATTATTTCATTTTTTAAACCAATTATGGAGGCTAGATTATTATAATCATTCGATTAAATCGAAAAATAATAATAATAATTTCTCACTTAGTAATTTTTAAACAAGGTTTGTAACATTTTCAAGCATAGCATATAAATAATTATCGCGAATAATTAAACAATACGTCATCCACCACATCGAATAAAATAACAATGAAAAGAAAATAAATATCCAATAATCATGGTCTTTAATTTTCTTCGAACGAGCTTGAAAATCTGAATCTTCTAGTAACGGGCTAATCTTCACGAGAAAAACAGGCCCGAAATTTGGCCCGTAGGGTTTTGGCCCGCTAGGGTTTCGAGAAACCCTAGCCACTGCAAACCCTAGCCGCCGATTCAGCCGCCGCCGTTGCTTCTCCGCCGCTGCTGCTGTGTCGCGTCTGCCAGGAGTCGGGGATACCTTGCCCACTGGACGTCACCGACGCCAATCGCCGGGGAACAGCAACAAACTTGTTGCTGCCGCCGCTGCACAGCTGCTGAAGGCGACTGCCGCGACAGCAGCCGCTGCCGCCGTCCCCAATACCCTCCACATTCGCCTCCGTTGCCCAGAAGTCGCCGGCGATCTAAGAAGATGCCGGACGACAGACCAGCCCCACCCACAGCCGCCGCGAGCCGCTAGGGTTTCGAAAAACCTTAGCCCGTGCTGCTGCCGTTGCACAACGCCTTTGTCGTCGCCGTCTCCACCGTGGTCCGATCGATTACATAGATAGGAACTGTTTTACATCGAATTTACATTTGAAAAATGAAAATAAAACCTAATCTAACACGATCAACCCTCGTGTTTTACAAACGTGGCCACAAACAGGCCGATTTTAATACATAATTAAAACCAAAACATTCATATTAACCATGATAATTGAATCTCTGCAAAACACAAAATTTTCATCCAAGAACAAATAATATGAAATTCATAATTTTAATTAATTAAATCAACAGAGGCGAGTTGGCTCTGATACCAATTGTTGGATCCGTGAAGATCGCTCAGATGTTAATTTAATTAAACAAAATTATAACACACAATATCCTAGATCCTAAAGCAGAAGTAGATCTAGAATTGTATACCTTGTTGGGCAGATCCAGCCGGAATTTGAGATTTCGGTGAAGAACTCTACACACTAGACCTTTGCACACGAGATCTAGCTCTTCTAGTAAACCCGAAGATCTTCTAGAGTATTCCCGAGCACAGAGAAGAATCCCGGATGGACGAAAATCTTTCTTCTCTCTCTCACAGTAAAACCCTAGCCGTCACTCTATTCTCGTAAAAATCTCGTATGTCACACACTTGACGGAATCCCATCTCACCATCTATATATATAGAGGTAGATTAGGTTTAGGGTTTTCCTTACTGGCCAGGCCTACTTCTGTTGGGCTACACTAGGGATCTTAAGGAGGATTTGGACTGGGCCACCCAATATAATTAATAATCCAAGTATTCTCTGGGCCCGAATACTTTACTTAATTATATTAATATTATTTCACTCCATTAAAGAAATAATATTTCACTGCTTCCATTTCCCAAATTTAGATCATATATCATAGGGTCTAAGGTGATTATTTATAGTAATCATGGTGCATTAAAACTTCTTTTGACTAAAGGCTAAGCAAAACCTAGGTTGATTAGATGAGTCTTATTGTTACAAGTGTTCGATATCGAGATTCGTGATAGGAAAGGTAGGGATGATCTAGTGGCCGACCATCTCTCTCGTCTTGATTCACCTCCCCCTTATGCTTCTCTTGATGATATATGCGATTCTTTTTTTTGAAAATGTGAATGAAGTGGATGTTGCCCCTTGGTTTGCCGATATTGCTAATTACTTGGCCGATAAGGACACTAAACCCGTCCTTAATGCTCAAGAAGAGAATAGATTTCTTCGTTTGTGCAGGCAATACTATTGGGACAACCCCCACTTATCCAAGTTTGGGAAGGACGAGGTGATTCGAAGGTACGTTCCCGACCACGAGCAAGCCGAGGTGTTGAGACATTGTCACGAGGAACCGAGTGGAGGCCATTTTGGTGGGCAAAAGACTGCACATAAGGTACTTCAAAGTGGGCTATATTGGCCCACTCTTTTTAAGGATGCCCAAGCCTTCTACCTTTCTTGTGATCGTTGTCAACGCATCGGCTTGATTAGTCGACGCAATGAGATGCCTTTAAATCCTATCTTGGTGGTTGAGGTATTTGATGTATGGGGAATTGATTTTATGGGTCCTTTTCCCAAGTCTCATGGATTTTAGTATATATTGCTTTCCGTTGATTACGTGTCTAAGTGGGTTGAAGCTATCCCCACTAAGACATGTGACTCTCACGTCGTCTTGAAGTTTGTGCAGGAAAACATTTTGTGTAGGTTTGGTTTCCCTCGTGTGATCATTAGTGATGGGGGAAAGCACTTTTGCAACAAATTGTTTGTGAAACTCATGAAGAAGAACGCCATCACTCACAAGGTGGCAACTCCCTATATCCACAAACTTCGGGACAAGCAGAGACGAGCAATCAGCAAATCAAAGGGATCCTTGAGAAGACGGTGAAGCCATCAAGGAAGGATTGGGCCGATAAATTGAACGATGCTCTTTGGGCATATCGTACAGCTTACAAAGGCGTGCTTGGGATGAGTCCCTATAGGCTCATCTATGGTAAGTCGTGCCACTTGCCCGTTGAGATTGAGTTCAAGGCGTATTGGGCCCTGATTGGTGTCTAGATGTTAGGATTTTTGTCATGTTTTCGTGTCCGTTTTCCCTTAGTTTTTGTGTGTTTTCGTTGTTTGTGGCTATGATTTGGTTGCTTTAGAGTCTTTGGTATTGTAGGATAAAAAGGGCAGAAACGAGAAGAAAATGAGAAGAAAGAAGCATTATATCGAAGAGGGGTTCGATAGGAGCATCTAGGCGAAAACGGAGGTCAATTTGGAGTTCGGACGAGGAAGATACGACCGAAACAAGAAAGGCGCGCAATCGTCCAGCGTTGGACGACCGTCCAAGGTTTTGAAGATACAATGCGAGTGCTACGTTGGACGACCGTCCAACGTTCCGGCCAGCTGTCTTTTCCTTGTTTAACTAGGTTTTCATACCTATTATAAATACTACTCCTTGTGAACGAATTCTACAACACTTTTACCTTAGTTTTAGCTCTAGTTTAGCATTAAAATACTTTAGATTAGCTTTGCTTTGTTTGGATCCGGATTTCTTCTTCGTTTTGCTCGTTTAATTCAAGACTTCTTTAGTTTAATTTGCTTCTTCGTTCTTCGTTTAAATTCATAAGTTCTTTATTGCTTTCGTTTAATTGCTTTCTTTGAGTCCTTTAGTTTTAGATTTACTTTCGTAATTGTTTCGTTTAATTTCGTTTATTTAATTTCGTTCGTTCGATTTCAAGTTCTTAGTTTAGATTCGTTTTTCCTAGTTTTCGATTACTTCGTTTTCCAAGTTCTTAGAGTTAGATTTATTTATTTAATTTCCAGATTTTCAGATTTAGTTTAATTCATGTCTAGATTCGTTTTCGTTTCTTTCGTTGCTTTCTTATTTGCTTTCTTTTCGATTTTTGCCTAGGTAGTTTATTTGCTTTCATCTAGTTTAATTCTTTAGATTAATTAGTTCAATTTATTTCTTTGTTTTCTAGATTAGATTATGTACTTGCTTTTATTTATTGCTTATTTATTTTCTTGCCTATGATTTAAACAAAACCAAACCAAATTCTTTTTACTTGCTTTCTTAGATTTAGGCTAGTCTAGGATTGTTTAGCTACACGATTATTTGCCCTACAATGTTTTCCTTGAGATTCGACATTGGGTTTTTACTTACTAAGTGCTAGGATAGATTTCGTTCTATTGCGAACACTTTTTAGTGAAACAAATTTTGGCGCCGTTGCCGGGGAAAACTTTAGGCTATTTAATTGTGTAGTATTTTCTTTTTATTATTTTTATTTTTATTTTTGTTCGATTTCTTTTCCCTTCCACGCGGTGCGTTTAATCCGTTTGTTAAGTGTTGTTTATGTAGGTCGTCGAAGTCTCTAAAGGAAGTTGACACCTCACATCGACGACATCAATAGGAAGAAGGCACTCTTAACCGCGAAGAAGGAAGAAGTAGACGAGAGCTCGAAGCAATGACACAAAATAAATGGAGAAGTCACACCGTGGCTGCCATCAAAGCGAGCCAGCAACGTCTTCACGCCTTACCCACCCCAGCCGGTCATCTCTCATCTCTACCGAAACAAGGTGATCCCGGTAGTTTCAAATTAGATGTTGTTTTGGATAATGGAGATAGTGTGCCGGGTATGTTGGATTTGGGGGCAGCGGTGAACTTGATGCCATACTCGATTTTTGAGAGAATGGGTTCGAGGGATCTTAAACCCACCAGTTTTTGCATCGAGCTAGCCGACGGTTCTTTGAGTCGTCCCTTGGGGATTGTGGAAGACGTTGCTTTACTTGTGAGGGGTATTCAAGTTCTTGCCGATTTTGTTGTGCTTGACGTGGGGCGAGGAGCTAGGAGTGAGAGAGGTCGTCTTCTCTTGTTAGGTAGACCTTTCATGGCCACTACTCGAGCTCGGATTGATGTAGGTACCGGCACATTGAGCATGGCCGGTGAAGGAGGTTCGGTAACATTTTCGGTATTTGAAAATTCACCTTCTATTCCTACTTCTTCTCTTCATTCATGCTCTTTTGTTAAGCTTGCTAACCCTCTTGTTAAGGTAAATGTTTGTGAGATTTCTGATAGGGTAGCAGCTCTTGAAGAATTCATTGACGAAGAAGAGTCCATTGAAGATGACGAATTCTTTAGTTGTGTGGATGAAGAAGAGGACATTATCGAGGAATTTCTACAAAATTTGGAGGAGGTTGATGAGGTGGAAGGGGAAAGATCGACACTTGCGCCGAATGAAGAAGAGGACATAATCGAAGAATTTCTACGGAATTTGGAAGAGGAAGATGAAGTGGACGAGGAAAGCTCAACACATGCATCGAATGAGGAAGTGGTCATTAACTCTTTTCTTTCTAACCTCACCATTTGTGAAACATCTTTTCTTGCAGAGTCTAACTCGAAGATGTTTGAGGAGGAGTTCGAACTAAGTGTGGGGGAGTCGAGAGTTGATCATGACCACGTTCGGGATCTTCGAGATTGTTCGAGAAGAGAGAGTGAGTGTGTCGCAACGAGCTCCAAACAAACGTCGTTTGGTGCTACGGGTTTGGGTTGATCGTATCCTTCGTCGAGCTAATGACGATAAACAAGCGCTTGGTGGGAGGCAACCCACGTAAAAAAAAAATCTCTTTTATTTTTGTAGAGTAGGATTTATTTTCTTTATTTTTGTTGTTTTCGTTCGTTTTTCTTTTTGGTTTTCGTGCAGGGAGTAGTTTTTAAAGATTCTTTAGTTGTGTGGATGAAGAAGAGGACATTATCGAGGAATTTCTACAGAATTTGGAGGAGGTTGATGAGGTGGAAGGGGAAAGATCGACACTTGCGCCGAATGAAGAAGAGGACATAATCGAAGAATTTCTACGGAATTTGGAAGAGGAAGATGAAGTGGACGAGGAAAGCTCAACACATGCATCGAATGAGGAAGTGGTCATTAACTCTTTTCTTTCTAACCTCACCATTTGTGAAACATCTTTTCTTGCAGAGTCTAACTCGAAGATGTTTGAGGAGGAGTTCGAACTAAGTGTGGGGGAGTCGAGAGTTGATGATGACCACGTTCGGGATCTTCGAGATTGTTCGAGAAGAGAGAGTGAGTGTGTCGCAAGGAGCTTCAAAACGTCGTTTGGTGCTACGGGTTTGGGTTGATCGTATCCTTCGTCAAGCTAATGACGATAAACAAGCGCTTGGTGGGAGGCAACCCACGTAAAAAAAAAAAAATCTCTTTTATTTTTGTAGAGTAGGATTTATTTTCTTTATTTTTGTTGTTTTCGTTCGTTTTTCTTTTTGGTTTTCGTGCAGGGAGTAGTTTTTAAAGATTGCAATGGCAAGGAAGGCCTCGAGAGGGAGCAACGTATACCAGGGCCCCCAACTCAGCCGCCTCGGGATCCCAATGATCCTCGTTTCCATGATCCCAATGATCCTCGCTTCTACGATCCACAAAACCGAGGTCCATTCAACCCATAGCTTTGTTTTGTGTCTTTTTGTTTTTGTTTTGAGTCTTTTGTTTTTCTTTATTTTGTGCACTTTTACGCTTGGGTGTTTTGTTTTTGTGTTTGCTTTGTAGGTACTAACTTGGAGTCTCTCGGGATTTTGAGTTGTTCGTCGTCATCATGCGATAAGTTCACTTTTCCTTCTCCTTTTTATTTTCTTGCAATGGGGACATATTGCTTGATTTTAAGTGTGGGGGAGGGTCTTTGAAACTTTTGGCATGATGTTTTCGTTTTCATTTTGTATTTTGCTTGGTTTGATCGAGTCTTGTTTGCTTTGATCGAGTCTAGTGTGTGATTGAGTCTTGATTTATTTCCCCACTTAGGAATTTGTTTGAAATTGAGTGTATATGCATGTGACTTAGGATTGATTTGAATGATTTGATGATGGAGTCTTTAGTTGTTGGAATTGATTTGAGCATAAATTAGGTTGGTTTAATCTTGAGTTGTGATTGATTATGATTCGGTGAATTGTGGGGCATGAATTGATTTGAGTTTTGAGGAAAATGATTAATGATTTTTGGTTGAGTGATAAATCTTGATTGTTGCGATTTTGGATTGCTAGTTTACTTTCCCATTAGAAAAAAAAAAGAAAAAAAAAAGAAAAAAAAAAAGAAAAGGAAAAAAAAAAGAGAGTTGTGTTTATATTTGAATAAAAGAGTTGATAGGATTCTGCTCCTCTTACTTGGGACGTATGAAAATACTAGAGTAATGAGCATGGGAAACCACTTGAAAAGGCTTCGAGAGACCCTCGAATGATTAAATTTCATGAATTATGTTCTAAATGATACTCGTATATGTTAGAATAAAGTGTTCGTAGGTACTCTGCTCCTCTTGACAATGAGTACGGGAAACCGCACTAGGAGGCTCGATGTGACCCATCGATGATTAAACCTAGTGAATTATGTACCAAATCGTTCACGTGTAAAAAAAAAAAAAAATAGAGTTCTATTTATATTTGAGTTGAATAAAAGGGGAAGTAGGCTAGACGTCTAAGTTGTGGTGATTCTAGATATTTGAGAGATGTGTGTATCATTGCTTTTCCTCTTACTTGGATTGATTTATAAGCCACATAGTTCGTTGATGATGATTGTTCGTAACTTGGGATTAAAGTGACCTCGTTTGAGTTTGTCGATTCCGGTGATTAAATGCTCTATGATTTGGATTGTTTGGATTGAGTCTAAGTTGTGTGTTTATATTGCTTGAGGACAAGCAAAGGTCTAAGTGTGGGGGATTTTGATTGGTGTCTAGATGTTAGGATATTCGTCATGTTTTCGTGTCCGTTTTCTCTTAGTTTTTGTGTGTTTTCGTTGTTTGTGGCTATGATTTGGTTGCTTTAGAGTCTTTGGTATTGTAGGATAAAAAGGGTAGAAACGAGAAGAAAATGATAAGAAAGAAGCATTATATCGAAGAGGGGTTCGATAGGAGCATGTAGGCGAAAACGGAGGTCAATTTGGAGTTCGAACGAGGAAGATACGACCGAAACAAGAAAGGCGCGCAATCGTTCAGCGTTGGACGACCGTCCAACGTACGTTGGACGACCGTCCAAGGTTTTGAAGATACAATGCGAGTGCTACATTGGACGAGCGTCCAACGTACGTTGGACGACCGTCCAACGTTCCGGCCAACTGTCTTTTCCTTGTTTAACTAGGTTTTCATACCTATTATAAATACTACTCCTTGTGAACGAATTCTACAACACTTTTACCTTAGTTTTAGCTCTAGTTTAGCATTAAAACACTTTAGATTAGCTTTGCTTTGTTCGGATCCGGATTCCTTCTTCGTTTTGCTCGTTTAATTCAAGACTTCTTTAGTTTAATTTGCGTTCTTCGTTCTTCGTTTAAATTCGTAAGTTCTTTATTGCTTTCGTTTAATTGCTTTCTTTGAGTCCTTTAGTTTTAGATTTACTTTCGTAATTATTTCGTTTAATTTCATTTATTTAATTCCGTTCGTTCGATTTCAAGTTCTTAGTTTAGATTCGTTTTTCCTAGTTTTCGATTACTTAGTTTTCCAAGTTCTTAGAGTTGGATTTATTTATTTAATTTCCAGATTTTTAGATTTAGTTTAATTCATGTCTAGATTCGTTTTCGTTGCTTTCGTTGCTTTCTTATTTGCTTTCTTTTCGATTCTTGCCTAGGTAGTTTATTTGCTTTCATCTAGTTTAATTCTTTAGATTAATTAGTTCGATTTATTTCTTTGTTTTCTAGATTAGATTATTTACTTGCTTTTATTTATTGCTTATTTATTTTCTTGCCTAGGAGTTAAACAAAACCAAACCAAATTCTTTTTACTTGCTTTCTTAGATTTAGGCTAGTCTAGGATTGTTTAGCTACACGATTATTTGCCCTGCAAAGTTTTCCTTGAGATTCGACATTGGGTTTTTACTTACTAAGTGCTAGGATAGATTTCGTTCTATTGCGAACACTTTTTAGTGAAACAGGCCCTCAAGCTCATCAACTTCGACCTCGATGACGCACATGATCGAAGGGTCTTGCAAATGGAGGAGCTCGACGAGCTAAGGAATGAAGCCTATGACAACGCCAAGATCTACAAGGATAAGGTGAAGCGTGATAGACGAATAGCCTACAAGGAGTTCAAACCCAGAATGAAGGTATTTCTCTTTCACTCTCGTCTTCGATTATTTCCGGGTAAGCTAAGTCTAGGTGGGGAGGTCCGTACACGGTGGTGCAAGTTTTCCCTCATGGTGCGGTGGAGATCAAGAACGAGGATTCGGGATACATTTTCTCGGTCAATGGGCAACGATTGAAGCCAAAAAAAGAGTATAGCATAGGATTTATTTTTATTATTTTAGTTGTTTCCGTTTGTTTTTATTTTTAATTTTTGTACAGGGAGTAGTCTACAAGGATTGGTATGATGAAGAGAGCTCAAGACGGGACGAAAAATTGAGTTTGTGCAGAATCGAGAGTTGGACGGGAGTCTAACTCATGTTGGACGAGCGTCCAACATATACTCACCAGTCTCAGAACCAGGGGTTGGACGGCGTCCAACCCGAGTTGAACGAGCGTCCAACTCTTCCCACAGTAGCTCAGAACCCCGAGTTGGACGAGCGTCCGACACGAGTTGGACGGCCGTCCAACCCATGACGGGCCCCAATTCCTTTCCAATTCGATTTTTCTTCCATATCTAATCTAAATTTTCCTCTCTTCTCTCACTTCTCTTCTCATAGTTGCACAATAAAAGAACCGCCGCCGTCCGACGCTCGACCTTCGCCACTGCTGCAAACCGCCGCCGTCCGCCGCTCGACCTCCACCACCGCCGCTGCAGCAGTCCGCGCCTCTGCACGCCGCCGCCAGAAGCCGTCCGTGCCACCGCCGTCGTTGATTGGTGTTTAGTTGTTAGGTTTTTCGTTGTATTTTCGTGTTCGTTTTCATTGTGTTTCGTGTCTTTTAGTGTGTCTTTTGGCTATGATTCGTTTGTTTGGAGTTTTTGGTACTTGTAGGATGAAAAGGGCGGAAACGAGAAGAAAACGAGAAGAAAGGTTGTTGAGCAATCATTGACCTCGAGTTCTAACCTCTCATGATTTTATTGAAGATTCATTTTGGATGTAATGAAAGCATTATATCGAAGAGGGGTTCGATAGGAGCACATAGGCGAAAACGGAGGTCAATTCGGAGTTCGAATGAGGAAGATACGGCCGAAACAAGAGAGTCGCGCGCGAACTTGCCAGTACCTGATTTGGACGACCGTCCAGATTTCCTTCACAATCTGGACGACCGGCCAAGTACTTTTGTGCGTGTTTAGCAGTTCCTGATCTGGACGACCGTCCAGAATTCCCTCAGCATCTGGACGATCGTCCAGATGTCGGCGTCCAACTGTGTTTCCTTATTTAACTAGGTTTTCTTCCTAGTATATATATTAGTGCCTTGGACGAATTTTGTAACATCTTAGACATCTTTTATCATATTTTTAGTTCTAGTTTTCAGCACTTAAATACTTTATTAGCTTTTTATTGTTCGGATTCGGATTCGTTGCTCGTTTAATTCAAGCCTTCGTTTATTTAATTCAAGTTCTTCGTCTCAATTTTCGTAAGTTCTTTTATCGCTTTCGTTTACTTGTTTTAATTGCTTGCTTTCGTTTTAGATTTGTTTTCTTAATTGCTTCGTTTAAATTCCTTAGTTTAATTTCGTTCTTTCGATTTCAAGTTTAAAGTTTAGATTCGTTTTCTTGCTTTCAATTCTCTTTCGTTTTTCAAAGTTTTCAAGTTAGATTAATTTGCTTTTAATTTCCAGATTTCAATTCATCATGTCTAGATTTATTTATGCTTCTTTCTTTGCTTTCGATTCCTTTGTTGCTTCCTTTATTGCTTTCTTTTCGATTCTTGTCTAGGTAGATTAATCGTTTTTCTTTAGTTTAATTCTTAGATTTATTTCTTGTTCTTAGATTAGTATTTACTTGCTTTTATTTATTGCTTTATTTTACTTTCTTGCCTAGGATTTAAAAACAAAAACCCCAAAATATTCTTTACTTGCTTTCTTAGATTAGAGTTTTACTACATAATTGATTGCCCTGTTAAGTTTTCCTTGAGATTCGATACTTAGGTTTTACTTGCTAGTGCTACGATAGATTTCGTCTATTGCGAACACTTTTTGGTGAAACAAAATTTTGGCGCCGTTGCCGGGGAAAACTTTAGGCGATTTATTGTGTAGTATTTTTATTTGTTTTATTTTTATTTGTGTTTCTTCGATTTTCTTGTTTCTCCCACTCGGTGCGTTTAACCCTTTTGTTGAGTGTTGTTTATGCATGGTCGCCGAAGTCTTCAAAGGAGTTTAGCGCCCTACTTCGACAACATCCATCAAAGGAAAGCGATTTTAACCGCGAAGGAGAAGGACGAGATTGATTCACAAGACTTCTCTTTGGTCTTGTTGTTTGCAGAGCCCGAAGCCATGGCAGCTAGAGTCATGGGCGATTTTGCTCGCCCCATATTCACAGCCACCACTTCGGCGATTGTCCTGACGGAAGCGGTCAGGAATCATGAGCTTAAACCTCACCACATGGCATTGCTCCCGTCCTACCACGCGCTGCCCAACGAAGATGCTTTGACATTCATCCGAGAATTTTGCACGGTGGTTCAGACTTTCCCACTTTCGGGACTCACGGAGGACAATCTCAAGATGAAGTGTTTCCCGTACACCTTGAAGGATCGAGCAAAGTCATGGTATTTGGCGCTCCCGGCCAACTCTCTCACCACTTGGAATGCGGTGTGTGAGAAATTCATGCTTAAGTACTACCCGAACCGCAAGACTCAAGAGGTGCGGTCGAAGATCATGAACTTTTCCCAAGACAACGATGAGCCGTTTCACGAAGCATGGGAGAGGTTCCAAGAGCTACTTCAACAATGCCCACATCATCAAATGGCATCGGAGTTGCTTTGGCAATATTTTTACGACGCCCTCAACCAGACTTGTCAGTTCATGGTGGACAGTTCGGCCGGAGGCAACATAGCGGTCAAGACAGCTGACGAGTTGCAGACGATATTCGAGACGCTCGCTGCGAGTTCTCAACAAAAATCAACTAGGCCAAGGAAAGTGGAGGCGAGTGCAATCTCGATGAGCCCCGATTTGAAGAAGCAAATTGCCGACATGTATAGGGATCTCGAGAACTTGAAGATTGAGCAAAGTGCACCGGCCCCGAAGGAGGAAGAGAGGAAGCCGGACAAATGCGAGATTTGTGGAGAGTTGGGACACATCAAGGAGGTTTGCCAAAACATGGGAGCACCCACTTATGAAGGAGGAGCCGATGTATATGCTGCCCAAGGGTACATGCCACCACCCCAAGGGCAAGGTACGTTCCCCCTATTCCATTCCCGAGTAGAGTGAAGAACAAGAAGCAAATGCTCAACCCGTATGTTCCACCTATTCGGAGTATCATGAAGAAGGAGACAAAGGACCCCAAGCCTATCAACTCATTTCCTAAACGAGGGGATCCGGGAGGTTTCGATTTGAGCATCATTTTGGATAGCGGAGAGACCGTTTCCGGATTGATGGACATAGGAGCTGCGGTGAACTTGATGCCGTATTCTATTTTCGAGAAGATGAACTCAAGAGTCCTTCGAGCTACCGACATGCGCATTGAGCTAGCAGACGGCACCGTGAGCAGTCCTTTGGGAGTTGTGGAAGACGTCACTGTCCTTGTTGGTGGAATTCGAGTCGTCACCGACTTTGTTGTGCTTCACGAAGGCAAAGGAGCTAAGAGTGCAACCGGACATCTACTTTTATTGGGAAGACCATTCATGGCCACTACTCGAGCTCGAATTGACGTAGGTACCGGCACATTGAGCATGGCCGGTGAAGGAGGTTCGGTAACATTTTCGGTATTTGGGAACTCACCTTCTATTCCTACTTCATCTTTTCATTTATGCTCTTATGTTAAACTTGCTAACCCTTGTGTTGAGGAAAATATTTGTGAGATTTTTAACAAGGAAGCAGCCTTTGAAGAATTCATTGAAGATGAAGAGTCCATTGAAGATGACAAATTCTTTAGTTGTGTGGATGAGGAAGAGGATATAATCGAGCAATATCTAGGGAATTTGAAGGAGGTTGATGAAGTAGAAGAGGAAAACTTGAACCATGCATCGGAAGAGGAAGTTGTCGTTAACTTTTTTCTTTCTAACCTCACCAATTGTGTAACATCTTTTCTTGCAGAGTTTAGCTCGAAGTTGTTTGAGGAGAAGTTCGAACTAAGTGTGGGGGAGTCAAGAGTTGATGATGACCACGTTTTGGATCTTCGAGATTGTTCGAGAAGGGCATATGAGTGTGTTGCGAGGAGCATCAAAACGTCGTTTGGCGCTACGGGCTTAGGTTGATCGTATCCTTCGTCAAGCTAATGACGTTAAACAAGCGCTTGGTGGGAGGCAACCCACGTAAAAAAAATATAAAAATTAGAACTTTATTTTTCGTAATTTTTCTTGTTTTAGTTTAATTTTAATTTTTCGTTTTAGTTAGGTGTTTTTGCAGGAATTGGCGTCGAGGATCCAGCCTCTCATTTGGCCGATCGGCCAGATTCCTTTGGAAATCTGGACGATCGTCCAAATCTGTGTAACCAAGATCACCCAGTTTCTCATTTGGCCGATCGGCCAGATTCCTTAGGAAATCTGGACGATCGTCCAAAACCGTGGGCCAGGCAGTTTTTGATTTTCGATTGGCTCTACCTCAGCTCAAACCGAACTCGAATGATCCCCGATTTTGGTCTCCTCACGATCCTCGTTGGCAATATGCCCGGTTCCGAAGCCCTTTCAATTAATCGTAGCCTTAAATTGTGTCTTTTTCGTTTTGGTTTGAGTCTTTTATTTTGATTTCTTTATTTTGTTCGATTTTACGCTTTGGTATTGTGTTTTGTGTTTGTTTTGTAGGTACTACTTGGAATTTCTCGGGATTTCAAGTGTGTTGGTCGACATTGTGCGATAAGTTACTTCTATCCCTTCCTTTTTATTTTCTCGCAATGAGGTCATTGCTTGATTTTAAGTGTGTGTGTGTGTGGGGGGGGGGGGGGGGGGGGGTCTTTGAAACTTTGGCATGATGTGTTTAATTTTGTTGAGTCTTAGGAGTTAATTGAGTCAAATGAGCATGTGATGATAGTATTGTGGATTTGGCCGATGATAGAAAAGTTTTGTTGAGTTTTGGAGAAAAATTAATGATCTTTATTATGCATGGAACCTTGGCGAAGCGACGCATTTTATTTGATGGATTAGCATATTTTGAATTAGTTGAGTAGATTGTGTTGATTGATGCTAAGGTTGTGTGCATAGTTTTGATCATGATCATGAGAATTTGTTTTTCGAAAAGTTTTGAGGCCTATATAGTTCACAATACTTGAGTCTATTGTTTATTTCGTTTTTATATTGCTTGAGGACAAGCAAAGGTCTAAGTGTGGGGGATTTTGATTGGTGTTTAGTTGTTAGGTTTTTTGTTGTATTTTCGTGTTTGTTTTCATTGTGTTTCGTGTCTTTTAGTGTGTCTTTTGGCTATGATTCGTTTGTTTGGAGTTTTTGGTACTTGTAGGATGAAAAGGGCGGAAACGAGAAGAAAACGAGAAGAAAGGTTGTTGAGCAATCATTGACCTCGAGTTCTAACCTCTCATGATTTTATTGAAGATTCATTTTGGATGTAATGAAAGCATTATATCGAAGAGGGGTTCGATAGGAGCACATAGGCGAAAACGGAGGTCAATTCGGAGTTCGAATGAGGAAGATACGGCCGAAACAAGAGAGTCGCGCGCGAACGTGCCAGTACCTGATCTGGACGACCGTCCAGATTTCCTTCACAATCTGGACGACCGGCCAAGTACTTTTGTGCGTGTTTAGCAATTCCTGATCTGGACGACCGTCCAGAATTCCCTCAGCATCTGGACGATCGTCCAGATGTCGGCGTCCAGCTGTGTTTCCTTATTTAACTAGGTTTTCTTCCTAGTATATATATTAGTGCCTTGGACGAATTTTGTAACATCTTAGACATCTTTTTCATATTTTTAGTTCTAGTTTTCAGCACTTAAATACTTTATTAGCTTTTTATTGTTCGGATCCGGATTCGTTGCTCGTTTAATTCAAGCCTTCGTTTATTTAATTCAAGTTCTTCGTCTCAATTTTCGTAAGTTCTTTTATCGCTTTCGTTTACTTGTTTTAATTGCTTGCTTTCGTTTTAGATTCGTTTTCTTAATTGCTTCGTTTAAATTC